>JZKD02S2192585.1:215302-268257 GCA_000966675.3 Picea glauca | reverse complement strand
ATGTGCACAACAATTGATAAAGGAGTTCACCCCTCTTATGGGCTACATCTCTTGGTCCAGCTTCCAATGGATCATTATTATTAATTGCTCAAAAAGTGCTCAAAAACATGTCTTAAAATGCTCAAACTAACAAACCGACTGCTCCAATGGCTTCGCAGCATCCCAAAACCCCTGTCTGGGCTCTTTCGGCACCTCAATCGGTCGAAAAATGAAGAAGTTAACCTCCTAAAAGTCTCCCTCTTCAACTTTGTTGTCTCTGGTTCTACAATTCGCACCCTTCATCAACAAACCCGGCTCACACGTTTTTTTAAGTGTAGAAACTTAGTCCTGTACACAACCGCGCACTGGTACAAACCGTAGGACAGTTAAGGGCGTGCCAGCCCCTAACTGCCTCGGCACTTGGGCACATGGCGCATGCGACCGTCGGCTTGGCAAAGTGGTGGTTAAACTCGTTATAACTGTTGGAAACCCGTGGAACCAACTCGCACGCACCAAACCGCATGCATAACCATTGTGATATAGTTTGAACCCCGCGCAAATATTATAACCGCGTGCCATATTATATATATATTTAACACCAAACTTTGGTTTAAAAAAAATACGTACCGCATATATACATATGGTCACAAACTTTGGGTTATACATATAACTCCGTGCCATATATTAAAACATACAGTTATATGTTTGTAAACTATGGGTCGGGGCTAAGCCCCGGCCTGCCCCCTGTCCGTATAATACAACGACCGAATTCAAATCAAATTGCAACCATATATCAAATAAGAACTGAGTTGTGGCCCAATGGTCGGGCTGTCGTGTGAAGTCATTAAGTGTTGGGGAGGTCCGGGGGTCGAACCCCGCGGACTCCCACCATATATTTTACATAACCAGTCATATAGGGACACGTGGCGCCAATGAATTGGGCCACGTGTCCACACCTTATCAACCACTTATGACACGTGTCAACACCGTACTCGCCAATGATCGACCAAACAGAAGCTACCACATCACCTCCATACGGCCTATACGGTTCTTCCATGTCACCGTACGGACTGTACGGACTGTACGGACATGTACAGTCAACATCCAAAAATTTTGCCTGTTTGGCTTGGCGGACAGATCGCGATATCTCCTCCATACGGACTCCGTTTGAGAAAGTAAATATACTGCTGGAATCAGGAAGACGAGACAGACGCACTGGCACTGTTTTTGTCGCATTTCGAGCACTTTGAAAATTGAGCAAAATTTGATCCCCTGATCAACATCATTGTTGTAGTTGGTAACCTTAGTGGCCTATATATTTAGGGTATTTACATAAGGTGACTATGGAGGGGCAAGTCTTCATGGTACCTGGAATCGACGTTGGCCAGACTCACTCGGGCTCCTTGGAGGGTATACCCATGATTATGTGTGGGATCTTGCATCAGGGTGTAAGTCCGTTAATCAAGATGTCAACATAAATTTTCCACCCACTCTATCTTAGTCCCTTATTACTTTGTTCCCGTGATGTTGGATTTCATCACCAACTATTGTGCTCATTATGAGAAGGTTTTGTTTTCTTTCTTTCTTACTATATTTTTAGCGTGTGCTCTTTGTTCTCCCTAGCATAATCTGGGTTGGAGCTTTATTTTTATGTCATCAGTTCCTGGGATGACCAATGAAGGAACACCCTTACCAGGGGAACCCTTTGTTTTTCCTTCTAACGAAAACATTGGTCCTCCTTACAACGCTACTTTGAGCCTTCCAGGTCTCATAATTGGGTTACCATTATGGTTGTTTTCCACTCCGGTGATCTCGAATACATGCGCTTCAGATGTAAGCACACCACCCACACATCAACCTCATGTCAACCTTTCTCCTTCTTTTCCCATCATGTCTCCTTCTATTTCTCCTTCTTCGCCTAGTGAAATATCTCAAGTGATTAGCCAAATTGATAAGAAGAAGAAGAAACGAAAAGAGAAGAAGAAGAACCAGAAAGGGACCAAGCCTCCAACTACATCAAATGTTGGATCTAAGAAACCATCTACTATTAATATTAACTGGAGTGTTGATAAGGTATATAAGGTTAAAACGAAGAATTTGAAACACAAATTCCCTTGCAGTTTTTGTAAGGGTGACCATTTTCTGAGGGATTGCCCTGGTATTGCCAAGGTCTTATAAATGTGGTCTTCCACATCATCGGGCTCTGCTAGTCATGCTGGTGATGCCCCATCAACTAGTGACATTAAGGTTGGTAAGAAGAAGATAAGTGTCAGATTCCCTTGCATGTTATGCAAAGGTGATCATTATTGTCACCTTTGTCCTCGTATGGACGAGGATTATTCTCTTTTGAAAAAACTTCAACTTCCAAAAGTTTATCGTAAGCTTTCTCCCAACCCATTGTTAGTTGATGGACTGTTCAATCCGGTTCCATCCCTGGTCAATCTGGTTGATTAGGTGGTCAATCTAGTTTCATCCTCAGTTGAACCACTCACCCAAGTGGCTGATCCAGTCCTATCATTGATCAACCCCACTTTTCATCTAGAAAGTGAAACCCAAGTGACTGATCCAGTCCTGTCATTGGTCAGTCCCACCCTTCATATGAAGAGTGTCAAAGTGGTCGACCTGACTCTGCCATCGATCGATCCCACTCCTCCATTGAAAAGTGTCAAAGTGGTTGCTCTGGTGACTTCATCGGTCAATCCCACTCTTCCTATAGCAAGTGCCAAAGTGGTTTCTCCGGTGACTTCATCGGTCAATCCCACTCCCCCTCTGACGAGTGCCAAAGTGGTTGCTCTGATTACATCATCGGTCAATCCCACTCTTCCTTTGACGCGTTCCAAAGTGGTTTCTCCAGTTAGATCATAGGGCAATCCCACTCTTCCTCTGAAGAGTGCCAAGGTGGTGGATATGATCTCATCATTGATCAATCCTACTCTCCCACTAAAGAGTAAACTCGATTATGCCCACGTTTTTCTCGTTGAAACAAGATCTACCATGCCAGGGGGCATTTCTCCTTCTCCTACGAAAACCCTTCCAAGTAATGAGGCCATCCTTTTTGATTGGGGTGTGCTAAGTGGACCTCGTCTTCCCTCTCACATGCCTTTCAAGATTACAGTAAAATTTTGTGTTTGGGATGTTCCTCATACATTGATAGATGAAGGTTTGTCCGTTAGTATTTTGTCCTCTATTGCTTGGCAAGCTTTGAGTTATCCTAAGCTTGTGCCTGTTACCCAGACTCTGTTCGCTTTCAATAGAAGAACTAGTCACCCTTCAGGGATCCTTCCTCAGTTTCTGGTAACTTTGGGAGGGAAAACAATCTTTATTGATGTTATGGTAGTCCAAGACCCCTTGGATTTCGATTTACTCCTTGGGTGAGATTATGTCTATGCCATGAAAGCTATTGTGTCCAATTTTTTTCGTGTGATATCTTTTCGCACAATGGAATAATGGTGTCTATTGATCAACTTTCATTTGTTGGACTTGACTTGACCATCAACCCAATAACCTCCCTAACCAGGTCTTATATGAAGTCAATGTCACCCCTGCCACAAGTCAATTATATGGCGTTGTCTCCCATGACATCAACTTGTGATGGCTTAGATCCGGTAGTTGACATGGTGATCTCTTCGGTAGGGCTATTAGAGCCTTATCTCCTTACCCCTGGCGAGACCCTCAACATGTGTTCCTTCCAGAGCATTCTTCTTCCATTGAGTGAATATCTCTTGGAAGCCATGATCGCGTTTTGTCCCTTGACATGGTATCCTTCCAGAGCGTCATCCTCTTGGAAGCCATGATCAAACAAAGGTCATGAGAATAGTTTCTGTTCTCTGTGGCAAGATCGTTAAAAAATGAAACAAAGTTCACGAGCATAGTTTCTGTTCTCTGTGGCGAGATTGTTAAAAAATAAAACAAAGGTGAGTCATAACGAGCATAGTTTTCCTCTCTATAGCAAGCTCGTTAAAAAATGAAACATAAATATGGGGATTGAACCCGGAGCCTTGAGCATAGTTCTTTTCCTGTGTCAAGTTCGTTAAAAAATAAAACAATCACCTCTCATGTCAGTCCGAGTCTTTCACCATATCTCGTAGATGTCGAGTCAAGTCTTTCGTTAGCTCTCGTATTTGAACCTTCATTTCATCCACCTGTATCCTTTTTCTCCATCTAGTACATAAATTGGTGACAACCTCAAATTCAGTGAATGAATTGAAGCTTAGGGGGCATGTCTCCAGCCTTTGATGATCATTCTGGAGTTAAGCCACTAGCTTTTCAAGCTGGGGGCATACTGAGCTTAGTCTTTGTTCTTTCTCATGCTTGTAAAAACATGAGAATGTAACAGGGTAAAATTTTATCTCTTTTTCGAACCCGCATGGATACATGAAAAAGGAACCCCTGGAGTCTTCTTTAAGCTCTTTTCAGACTCTCTAAAAATGAAAATATTGCCGAGTGATATTTCTTCCTTTCCCACTCGTTAAAATGTTTGAAAGGGTGTCTTTCGAGTGATAATTTATCTCTTTTTCGGCCTCTTGAGACTAACATCATGAAAAAGGACAACATTGGAGTCGTCTTTAAGTTCTTTTCAGACTCTCTAAACATGAAGAACCAACGATTTTACCTTCTTTGGACTTGTTAAAAAAATCATACATTGAAGGGCCCATACGGGACCAAACCCTTACTTCTTCCAGTTCGTTAAAAAAAGGAAGAGGAACTTACCTAAGGTGAGTTATATCGAGCATGTTTTACCCTCCTCAAGCACGTTAAACCGAAAAGAGGTACTCTTCTATCTGGATGGGGGAAAAATTGAAAAAATCAAGTCAAGCAGTTTTTCAGAACTTTACTAGTGACCTTACAGTCACCCTTGAACACGGCATTTTATCTTTGGACTCATTTCAATTTGCTAAACCTCTACACTGAACCAATCCTTTGAGTTTCCTTACTCCTTTGGGTCACCCGACGTAGTCACAATATCCATTGCATTATCAAGTTTTGGTCCCTGTCAAGTTTCTGCTGTCATGCCTTAGTGTTCAAGGGAAGTATCCGCCTCGAGAGTCAGCCATCACAAATATCCTGTTTCAATACTCATGTCAGTCCATGTTCATTCGATCTACCAATTACATCTCTTTTTCCATTTCATGTCATTGATGGGGGATACATCAAGGCCTTCCTTTGACGAGTCTTTTCCTGTCGACTTCATCACATTATCCAGGAGCTAGACTTAGAAATTAGTTAGTACTTTGGGACCTGCACGCCTCAATGGCAGGCCTCCTCATGTTCAACATTAGGTTTACATCATTGACCTCTAATCGGATGATTCCATGGATGTTCGACTTCATATCATATATTCACATTCATTGGAATGTACTAGGGTACCTTGGGAATCATTGACATCAATGGTGATTTCCCTCGCACTTGTTAACGGTTTACATCATTGACCAGTAATCAAGTGGTTTCTTCCATGTTCGACATCAGGACATCTATTCACATGGTTAGATTCGTACTACATCAGGATTGGTAAGAATACCCTGGGTTGATTCATTCACTCTGATATATACTTTACCCAGGTTGCGATAGAGTTTCTCTTGAATATTGACACATATACTGTCACATAGATCCACTTTGTATTGGTCCGTGGCTATGTCTTGTCATTTTGTAGATCCACATTATATTTTTCGTGGCTACAATCAATTCATGTCATGGAAGTATAGATCCACATTTTATGTTTAGTGGCTATACCTTTTTTTCAATATAATTATGGATCCACAGTGTATTCTATGGCGGCCATACCTGAAAAAGTCTTTATCACTCAAGCATAGGTATGCCTGCCTTGGGTTTGAAACATTTCATAATATTTGTTTGATGGTTGTGTGCAACTTTTTCCATCCTCTCTACATACACACCCTTTCTCGAAAAAGTATACAAAGTACTTCAGTCATCATCGTCTTCTGACTTCGCACTTTGGGGGGCAATCTATTACACATCAAAATTACTCACTTCAATAGTGTCGCATCTTGTTCGCAAGTGTCGCATCTTGACTACAAGTGTCGCAAACATCATACCGCCATATTTCCTATGTCGTGCCTCTAACGACATCATAAGGACACTTAAGACACCTCAAAGACTAGTTTTGAAGAGGAGAAATCAATTGATAAGGAGTACAAGCCTTTTTCCACTGAAAAAAACTACTTAAAATGATTTTTGAAAGGCAACGCTCCCCTACTCACTGCTAGGGAGAACTGATGCTCCCTAGGTTTCTTTGGGGAAGTGTTGAAACACTCCATGCACCCTTTTGAAGGAGCGCTACCCTTCCTAAGTGAATTTTGGTTTGTTGGAGGAAATCAGGGAAGAATCCCCTCAATCCCTGAAGTTGGTTGAATTCAAATATGAGTTCAAGGCATGATATTAGGGAATATCCACAACTGAAGGAGAAGAATCCTCAAATTATCCCAATGTTCTCTCAAGTGGTTGGGCCTCTCCAAGATTATATAAGGAGGCCTTCTCATGGTGAAAGGGTACATGATACATGATAGATGAAAATATTGGAAGTATGAAACCTATGATCTCATAGGCAACATACAGTACATAGATGGAGATTGATAATTACACCAAACTTATGATCCCATAATCGAGATTCCATTGAAGCATAATCAATGTAGATTACTTGAGCAAAGGGGTTGGAAAAGGAGATATGGAAGAAGCTACTGCAGCTTCATCAGAGGATTGTAAGTACTCTTTATTTGTTCTCATTAATATACATACATGCTTGGCCTGTTTCTTTCAAGTTTATGTTTGTTCCACATGAACTTGTCTTCAGTAGATAGATTTGTATTTAAGCTAACATCAGTGGAATAGGAATCTTGTTGTATCCTTGTTTGTTCTACAAGACCTATCGAGGAGCTTAGGATCGAAGCTCAACTTGGACTTTGCGAGGACAAACGTCGTTAACAAGTTACACATTTTTCTTCCTCCTCTTCGTATATTAGATTAATTAGATCTAAAAGGATGTCAGTGACCAATGATAGCACCCTTTCTGTATTGGTTTAAGGGGTCTATATACCAAGAGGGAATCCACTTGTCCGCAAGAGGATTCACCTGTAACACATCGCAACCTATTGGAACACATATATATTTATAAAACTTTAGACTTTAATAGATTTAATTCTCGTTCAAATAAAAGAAACGTGTGCTTGAGTCTCACCATTGATGAAATATTGCACCTAATCGAACGATCCTAAACTCTTAAAAGTTATGGAGCCGCCTACTCATTACAGAGTCAAATCACTAACGGTTGTTTTCGAAATGTCGGGTTTCAGATTTTTGCGATATAGACAATTCAACATGTAGTAACTCAAAAATCCCGATATCCGAAATCATGAAATTGTCTTAATCATTTAAATTAGATTAATTAAGGATTAAAATGATTAACGGTTAATTAATCGTATCATGATTTCTCATTTCGAGGATCTTTCCTCGAGCAATTATCAAAGTCCCGATGTTCAAAATCGCAAAACTATCTTAGGTTAAGCATGATTATTTAAAAGGGTTAAACATGATTAAAATTAACTAATCACATCATGATTTCCCATTTCAGAAGTCATACCTTGAAACGTTATAGGATATCCCGATATCCAAAATTCTGAAATTTAATTAATAATAAGTATGATTAACTGATAAATTAATGATGATTATCACGTAATTAATCCTTCGTTGAATAACGAATCGGATAAATTCAAATTTTATTTGTGATTTTCCCAAAATTTAATGACAATAATAATTGATTTACGAAAATCATTCCAAATGAGATCTTAGACCACCACCTAAATCTTATTCATTAAGGAAAGTAAATGGTTCGTCAGTAGAAGTATTGGTAAATCAATATAATTAAAGGAAAAGGATATCGAATTTCGAATTTCACTATGCAATAAGTTTTCAAGGTAATGAACTTTGTGCATTTCCTGTGACAGATAACAGATTTCTGAGGCCTGATACCATGGCTTGTCAAAAAGAAACTAAAGCACCTGGTGAAGGATCGAGCCAGAACACAGATATCCTTTACGACACTTCACCCAAAAGCATAGATGCTGTTAAATCCTGGATGCAAGTATTCAATAATCTACAGTATGAATTGGTCAATTGCTTGGACAACTCAGGTGATCATGAGACAGAGGCCCTAGCTATTAAATAGAAAACTATTTCCCAATCAGATCTACATAAGATACCGACGAGGCCTAGACTCCTGCCTTACAATGATATGATTAGTTGGGTGCTGGAGAACGTTGATATCCTGACCAGGACCATCTTCAATTTATAAAAGTTTGCAGTTGGGTATTTCCAGCCAGAACATCTACAAGTGATGTACAAATTGTCTACAAAACCAAATTTCATTTACAATGCAAATTTCCTAGTAGACTTTGATAAGAAGGAATGTGCTCAATATGGAAAAAACCTTCCCGATTTGATTAAGGACTGGTACTCTCACCCTGAGAGGTTCCGAGCTGACTCCCATGGGGTATACACATTTATCTCACTAGAACCTCACATAATGTATATAGAAATGATGATGTGTACACTCTACGGGAAGGAAAACAGAACCCATTTTTTTTTACCGTGGATGCCTATTATACACATAGTAGCAGCAAGGTATTCTTTTGATTGGGAAAAGATATCGTTAGATAGTTTGGTTAAAGAGATTACAAGATATCAATCACTAAAATCCAAGGGGAAACCAACCCAATTTTTCATGTCGGCTTATATCATGGACGTCGTCTTTTTTATGACACCTTTTCCTCTGATGGGCTGGAGTTGGACTCCAACTAGTGTTGAACCCATACATATTTATCATTCTATACTTTGGGAGGACAAGACGAAAGATTTTTTCTATGAAATTTGCAAATGGGTGGTGGTGCTGATGCATACCACTATATATGTCTACCCACCTCCCAGGATTTCCGACAAAATTGTGACAAATCTAGGCAAGATAGTAGACTGGTACGTTGAAGAGAATTTCTCCTATATTAGGGTTTTTGGTTGTTTAGTTCCTCCACATGATCTACCTCAATTTTTACTAGATCGATTGGTGTGTCACACAGTATCACATCAAACTGTGCATGGGGGAATTATCAAGGATTTGAAAGTAGTACAAAAGAGGGTATGACCTGTTTTTCCCATGCAAATTGGTATGTTTTCTCTGCTGGACTTTGGCCATTCTAAAGTAGAAGCCGCTTCTTTGGACTAAAACAAGTTGGTCAATATCGAATTTAAGAAGCATGATCTGTAGAAGATCGTAGGTAATCACATGGCCCTCTGCAACTTGAAAATATATGAACATGAAGATTCTCCTCAATACGAAATATCTTGAGGAGCAAGGTCCTATCAGGAGGTCTTGAACCGAGTTCAAGCTTTGGTGCCAGATAAGTTGGATGAGTTTTATAACTTCCATAAGCATTGAATAAATAGCCTCCCCAAATTATTGCAAGGGGAAACCCTGACACCTCCAGCCACACATCAAACAAAGACCCAAGGGTTAGAAATAGGGAGCTCTAGTGGACAGGATGCCCGAGAAAATTTGGAGGAAACTGAGGCTCTTATAAATAAGGCAGAAGGAAAGCCGCAGTACACACTTGATAAACCAACAACTAACACAGTCGGGAAGAAGGCATCCACTAAGATAAGTAATCCTATCCAATCTGTCACACCTCTATAGTTCAGTAGAGGGAACCTGATGGCCGAAGTTGTATTCATAGGAGACCTTACACCTATTTAAAAAGAAGATATGCCTCCTTCAAAGTTCTTCTTTAGTAAGAGAAGAAGGGTGGCAGTAAGAAGAGAAACACACCAAAGGGATGGTGCGACTGTTAAGAAGCACAGGGTGGTATTAGATGGGTAGGGCCTAGAAGAAGAAGACTTAGCTACAGAGGTCACAGGCTTGCTGGGAGCTTTTGCGACAAAAAACCAATTTCCAGTGAGCAACCTAAAGGAGAAGTTGAAGAAGAAAGATATCTTGATAAGCTAATTGAAAAATCAAGTGAAAATGGTGGAAAATAATGTCTGGAGTGAGATCATCAAGGATTTCGAGTAGATTAGAGCTAGTGATAGACAAGAAATCCAGGAGCTCAAATCCAGTCTTGATGAGATGCAGAAAAAGTCACAGACAAGCAATGAATTAGTCAGATAGCTGCAAGCAAAGGTAAGCTTAACTGAAAAAGAAGTAGTGGATATATTAGCTTTCCAAACCCAAATTCTATAGGTACATAAGGAACTGGAATCAACACAACGAAGCCTTTTCAATAAGGTGGAAGTTATACAAACAATTTTCAGGTGGTAAACCAATCCTTAGATAACATTTGTTTAAAGGAGAGAGAGGCTATTTCCACTCAGACCAATTTCCAAGAAGTAGTTGTGTCATCGACAAGAGAAGGAGTATCTATGGTTTCCAGGTTTTCTGTTTCGGAGAAAATCAGAGGTGATATAATATTGAATACCTAGGAAACTAACATAGTTGAAAGTAAAAGAATGGCTAAAGAAGTGAAGGAGGCTTGTGAAGAAGATTTTCATTCACTCGAAAAAGAGTCATTAGGCCTCTGAAAAGATAACATCCTTGAAGTACTAGAACAAGTTGATATAGCGAAGCATCAACTTAACATTAAGACAAACATGGAAGAGGCTCAGGATGAAATCTTACAATTAAAGCATATTGATATTACTCAGATAAATAGATGGCTAGTGAAGCCCAATTTGCAGCTACAGTCTATAGCTTTGGAATATAGGAGAATAGAAAATAGATTTCCTCAATTAGAAAATAAATTATATGCTTTTGAGGAAAATGAATTAACAAAACTCTCCAGGCCGGTGGTACAATTTGTGAGCAAATGTGTTGAATGTATCCGGCAGGGAAAAGGAAACACCTCTGAGAACCAATGAGGTAATCTATACACATCATCTATATAGATCATGATTAGAGACTATCTGTTTTTGAGCTAGACAATAGGTAAGAAAAATGCCTCTTCCAACATGACAAAGAGACAAAAGAGATGTAAGTGAAGCATTTTAGATTTCACATTTTGTGACCTTTACTATTTTAGAAATAAGGAGAATTCCAACAGTTTAGGGTTGAGAACCTTTTGTATAAATACATATTTAAAAGAATTAACAAAGGTTTCTTCTAGTTGTATTGTAACTAATAAAACTCATCCTTTGTGAGTATTAATACAAGTGCAGACAAGGATTCCAAATTTTGTGCAGTTTGAGTTATGTGCTCTTCTTGTATTTCATATTTCCATTTTTCTTTATGTTACTCCTTGATAAGTGAATGATTGCAATTTAGTATAACATTTACTGTAATCACATTTCATTTAGTTATTTGATAAACATGTAGTTTTTCCTCTATATTTTATATCAACAAATACAATAACTGCAAGCTACCTGGATCACTATATCATATATCCTTTCAGGGGTGCATTCCACTCTTTCTTCTACTATAAACAAGGTAAGATTCTTTTGTCATTGATGCCTTGGTTTGTTTAATAGTTTTGTAATTTTCTCCATCACCACTCAATTTGATTAATTGACTCAGATGATGAAACACGACCTCTGTTCTGTTCAACTATTAATTTGATTTGAGGATTTAAATTCTTACATAACTAATGGAATAAAAAGCACTCTTAAAACAAAACATTCCTTAAATTCCTGATGCCTGACATTATGCTTTGAGCCTTAAGTTTAATCTCAGTAACAACATCTTTTTGGTGCCGTTGTTGGGGACAGAGAAATGAAGTTGTTTTTCCCTGGGAGAACGACATGGTAAGTTTCTCTCTTTGATAGTGAACAAATATTGAATACAATATTAAGGATAATTTTAATTTTAACTTGGCGACTCCACCACTAATAAGCTGGCATTCAGTCAAAGGAATACCATAAAAAACCCAGACGATAAGCATACCACGCCTGTATTCGACCCTGAATTTTTTTTAAAACCAAGGGGATACCTCAAGAAGACTACTACATCCACAAGTAAGGTTTACCAACCCAAACCACACAGTCTAATTCTAAGGTTCCACCTGAACAATTAACTCCGCAAGAAGGTTCCACCCAAATCCATTTCGGAGAAACATTGGCTGATAGAATTGAAGTTGAAATCATAAACCCCGAGTTGGTTTTACCTTAGATAAAGGATGAAACCAATTCAATTGCCTCCTTACTGATAAAGGAAAAAGACCCATCTCTGTACCTACTTTGATTGATATCCCATTAGTCCCCAAAATAAAGTTTCTAGCTTCCCGAAGTTTCGAAGAATATATCTTACACTCCGATTCGACTCCTGTTAGTTCTCTTGTTTATATATCCTACAAGTTTGAAGAACCTAGTACTCATATCTCTTTTCCCCCCTTTTCCTATTTTCTATCTTTTGACGATCAGTTCCCAAAACCTCTTTCTCTTCATCCCGAAGTAGCCGGAAGGTCACTACACATTTTTTAAAATCCTCTCTATAATCTCCAAGTTTCATCCCCTAGATTATCAATGGCTGTTGCCAGAGGAGGTGGTGTTGGAGAAGGTGGTGTCAAAGGTGGCAGAGGTGGAGGAGGAGGAGGCGGTCAAGGACCAACCACACCTCCTAGAATTTTCGCTAAAGTAGCTGCTAGGTACACTCCTTTAGTCCTCCCAGTTCCCCTCCATGATTTACCCGAAAAATATATGAAAAACCTACCAAAGTTCACAAGAGAGGGAGACTTAATTGCCACTGAACACATAAATTTGTTCGATCAATTTGCCGATATCCTTGGCCTTGAGCATGAGAATGTTTATTTAAGGCTCTTGGTTTAAACTTTCGTAGGACAGGTGAGAAACTGGTTCTGAGTGCTACCGAAAGGTTCTATAAGAACACATGAAAAGTTAGAAAATGTCTTTCTTAGACAATGGAGAGAAAGAAAATATCACCTTTATTATCTAATTGAGTTCAGAGCTTTAAGAAATAAAATTTCAGAGAAGGTTATCGAATTCACTTAGAGATTTATTAAACTATATAACAAAATTCCAGCTGAGGTTAAACCTTCCCAACCTCCAACAAAAGTGACTTCCGTTGGGGCTTTTGAGCCTGACTTTACCTTACTGTTGAGGGAAAGGAGATCTATAGACCTCACAAGAATGTAGGATGATGTTATAGAAATCGAGTCAAATATGATGGCATTGGGGAAGTTGAAATCTAAATATGAAATGGGAAATAAAGAAACCAGGTGATTCAAAGAACAAGCAAGACCTTGCGGATCTGAGAGGTCTGCAGAAGACAAAATGGGTTACATGGGAAAAATAATTAAAGAATTATCAAACAAAATCTCGAGGATGGAATTGGACCAATATAAAACAGATCAGTTTGCTAGAAAATATTTCAAAAGAAATCCTAACCTTCAAATGCAACAAAGACAGATAAAAAATGATGATCAAAATATTTAGACCCCCTTTAAAAACGAAAATTTTATAGGAGGAGATGACATGCAAAACTTTGAGGAGTTAGAGGAAGACATGAATAATATTAGCGATGACGATCAATATCCTCATTTGACGATGAAATATTATGAAAGGTCTTTAGGCGCAAAATACTTGTTTAATGATGATAACACAAATATTACAAAAGATCCTTCTTATCAAGGAATCGTCAACAATATAATGGCCGAGCTTCAACAAAAGTATAATTTAAGGCCTAGAGATAGAAATGTCACAACTGTCCAACCGAAGAATATATTGACGGGAAGTAAAGAGAGTGAGGCAGCTCAATTAGTAGTTGCAACACACACTGTCAAGACAAAAGAAGTGGAAATTCTGACTGTCAAAACAAAGACAACCGAAACTAAAGCAACACAAACTAATAAATCAAAAAAAGGGAGATAGAGATCCCAACCAGAGAAGCCGAAAAGACAACGGGGAGTTTCAATCTAGAAAATGAGATTAATAAAATCAAGATCCCTGTACCTCTGGTTCAACTAGAAAAAAACCCTACATATAGAAAACAAATTTCCAAAATGATAAATTTTTCGGATATTGAAAGTCATGCGGATGTTACAAATTTAAAAGATGATAAACCGACTATAATGTTTGGTCCACATTTTGAAAATGCCAAACATTCTGTTGCTCCTTTTTACATCACGTTGACTGTGCATGATCATTTGATCCATAATTGTATGTTAGATTATGGAGCCTCCCATAATGTGATGCCCAAAGCTATTATGTAAACAATGGGCCTTGAAATTACCAGACCATACAAAGATCTATATTCGTTTGATTCAAGAAAAGTTAAATGTATGGGTATGGTTAAAGATTTAGTGGTTAATCTTGCACAGATTCTTGTAAAAAGTATTATGATGGATGTGGTTGTTGCTGATATCCCTGCAAAGTATGACATGTTTTTATCCAGGTCTTGGGGTGAAAAACTTGGAGGATCCCTTCAACTCGACATGACATATGCTACAATCTCGATCTTCGACGTATAGTTCACTCGCTTGTATAGAGAAACAATGTTGGCATATACTGTATGTGACCCACAGAATCCGAATAATTACCCTGTATATGTTGTCGATTAGGATTTAGGAAACTGTATATTATCCCTTGATGATGATTTAGATGAATGTATATAATATAATTGTACAGAAAAATAAAAAATAGAAAAGACAAATAAAGATGTAGAGAATGTTGGAGTTTGGAAAATGTATTTCGATGGTGTTTCATCTTGTGAAGGAGTAGGAGATGGAGTGTTGTTTGTGGCACCTGGAGACGAGTTCATTATTCCTTTTTCCTACAGATTATAGTGGGACATCGATTATACCAATAATGTATGCGAATACGAAGCTTTGGTCTTAGGATTAGAGGCTACCAGGAAGTTGAAAATTGAAAATCTAATAGTTTATGGTGATGCATAATTGACTATAAAACAGATAAAGCAACAGTATCAGGCCAAACACCCAAGGCCGAGTTCATACCAAAATTGTGCTTGGGATCTGATTGAGAACTTTTTCTCATCGTTTAATATTCATCACATCCCCAGAATGGAAAATCAATAGGCAGATTCATTGGCCAAAGCAACGACAATGTTTGTACCTCCTACCGTCCTTAAACTAAAGTATCACATAGAAATGAGGCACAAAACCTCAATACCAAACAATGTACAACTCTAGTAGGTCTTCGAATATGATGATCAAATAAGACAATTCTTAGAAATGGTGGATGGATTTTCTGAAATGCATATTGATCAGGAAAATTAGAATGACCCTGCTTGGATCATGCAGGAAGGTGAAGATCCTTAGAAGTTCCAAGATAAGATTGCTAATCACCACAGGTTGGTACTGAAAAATAATCAGATCCCTAAAGGTCTGATTCCTTTGGAAAGATTATTTGATCATGATGACATTCCCTTAAAGTCTACTTTGCAACCTCAACTTGAAGAGGTCGAAAATTGTAATATAGGCACCAAGGAAACTCCTAAGCTGGTAAATATATCTAAATACCTTCCCCCAGAAATAAAAAGAAAATATGTCGAGTTACTCAAGCATTACAAGGATGTTGTTGGCTGGTCTTATGATGAATTAAGAACTTATGATACCACCATAATGGAACAAAAAATCCCCTTAAAACAAGGTGTTAAACCTTTCAGGAAGAAAAACAGACAGATAAATCCTATACTACTACCTGTGATAGAAAAGGAGGTGAAAAAGCTCCTAGATGTGAAGATCATTGTTCCACTTAGGTATTCCGAGTGGGTATCCAATCTGGTTCCATTCAAGAAGAAAAACGATGAAATTAGACTATGTGTAGATTTCAGAAACTTAAACAACTCATCCTCAAAGATAATTATCCATTACCTAAAATGGATCAAGTATTGGAAAAAGTGGTCGGAGAAAAGAAAATTTCTATGATTGATGTATTTTTAGGATATAATCAAATTTTACTCCACGAGGATGATAAAGAAAAAACCGCGTTCACCACCCCATGGGGTACCTTTATGTATGATAAAATGCCATTCAGTTTGATGAACGCAGGAGCCACTTTCCAACAAGCTATGGACATTGCCTATGTCAGTGAAAGCGATATATATATATATATATATATATATATATATATATATATATATTTTCATTTATCTTGATGATCTAATCGTGTTTTCTAAATCTGACGCAGAGCATTTGGTTCACCTCAAACAAATGTTTGAGAAATGTCGAAAATTCGATTTGTCTTTGAATCCCAAGAAATCTCACTTTGCAATGCAGGAAGGTAAACTCTTGGGCCATATAGTATCTCGAGATGGAATCAAAATTGACCCAAAAAGGGTTGAAGCTATAGATACTATCAATATTCCTAGGAACATAAAGGAAATATAGTCATTTTTAGGAAAAACTATTTTTTTAAGAAGATTCATCCTAAACTTCGCTGAAATTGTAAAATTGATTACAGATATGCTAAAAAATGATAGAGAGGTCAAATGGACAACCGAAGCCAAAACGTCATTCAAACACATCAACAAAGTGATAGGTGAAGCACTGGCACTGGCCAACCTAGATTATATGAAATAATTCTTGATTTTTTTGTTTGCCTCTGAACACACTATCACGACCGTGCTCTTACAAAAGAACGATGAAGATTTCAAGCAACCAATAGCGTTTTTTAGTAAAAGTCTCAGAGATGCTAAATTGAAATATGATATATTGGAAAAGAAAGCATATACAATGGTAAAAGCCCTCAAATCTTTCAGGACTTATGTGCTCCATTCTAAGATAATTGCCTTTGTACCAACCATTAGTGTCAAGGATATATTAGTTCAACCAGATAGTGATGGAAAAAAGGAGCATATGGTTAGCCAAGATTCAAGAATTTGACTTAGAAGTAAAACTGACCAAACTTGTCAAAGATCAAGGCTTGGCTAAACTATTAGACGGATCAAATTTCCAAGCACTTGGGATAAATCATATACAATCTTACGAAGATTTTCCAGACATAGACGGATTTGATGTTACTATACCTACAACCGAGATCCAAGAAAAAATATCTTCCTCTGCTTGGTATAAAGACATAGTTTCTTACCTTCTAACTCTGTAGTGCCCGAGTGACACGACTCCTTCCAAGGTAAGAACACTAAATTTGCACATAGTAAAATATTGTATCATGGATAGCCAACTATATTGGAAGGATCCTCTGAGATTTTTATTGAGCTGTTTAGTAGAATCTGAAACAGAGAGAGAGTCATAAATGAGTTTCACTAAGGGGTGTGTGGAGGGCATCATTCCTGGAGAGAAACAACCTATAAAATCCAGAGAGATGGATATTATTGGCCGAAATTATTCACCGACATAAATTCCAAAGTCAGATCCTATAACCCTTGCCAACTATTCTTAGGCAAGAAAAATCTTCTGGCCTTACCTTTGGTCCCAGTCAAAACAGAAGCTTCGTTTCAACAATGGGACCTTGATTTCATCAGTGAAATAATTCCACATTCAAGTGGACAACATAAGTGGATTTTGACTGCTACTGAATATTTCACTAAATGGGTGGAGGCCATTCCAATGCGAAATGAAACAGACACAGTGGTGATCAGTTTCTTAGAAGATAACATTTTATTGAGATTCAACTGTCCTCGGAGGATAGTCACTGACAATACCCAAGATTTCAAATCCATGGCCATGGTAAGTTTTTGTCAAAAGTACAACATTGTACTAGGACATTCCACAACCTATTATCCTCAAGGGAATGGATTAGCCGAGTCCTCGAACAAGAGCCTAATCACCATAACTAAAAAAGTGTTGACTGAAAATAAGAAAGCCCGACATGTGCATTTGAAATATGATTTGTGGGATAATAGAATAGGCATTAAAAAATCAATCGGAATGTCCCATTTCCAAATGGTGTACGGTACCTATGTGGTTCTCCCCATAGATATTTCTCTGCCCATAATGAAACTTTGGAAAGACACAAAGGAAGAGACAAATTACATCACTAGAAGACTAAATCAAATGATCAAAGTCCAGCAAAATAGGTTTGAAGTGGATGAGAGACTCCAGAAATATCAGGATAACATGAAAGCCATGTTTGAACAAAAAACTAAAGATAGGGAATTTCTCCATGGTGACCTGGTTTTAAAGTGGGATTCCAGGAAGGAAGACTCAGGAAAGCATGAAAAATTTGACCATATCTAGTGTGGACCTTTCAAGGTCACAGCTTTTGAGGGAAAGAATTCATTTTTGTTAGAAAATCTCGATGGGAAAATCCTTAATGCCCCTATCAACAAGCATTACCTATCAATGGGTGTTACTTGAAGCATTTCATGTAGTGACCAGATTCTAAAATTGCATGGTACATATCGGTTTGATTTCCACATTTTTTTTTGCAATTATTCATTTCTTTGGTAAGTCTTTACTTTCACTATAGATAAAAATAGGTTTGTTGATTTCATAAAAATAAAAATATAAAAATAGGTAATGCATAGAGTTCCGATCCATAGAAATTCCTGATAGGTTTCATGTGTATTTTCAGGCAGGAGACTTGCTGATGGTTGAGAGATAAAAAGTATCAGAGATCGAGACTCACCTTCCATAAAATTGGATTTCTCTCAAAACATGTGATAAATAGATAGTTTATTTGGTTGAAAATATAGAAAAAATTTGAGGTATGAGCTTCTGTCCTGCTAACTCAAGTCAAATTTTCAAGGAGATATCACTAGGTATGACAGAAGTTTCATCTGTACAAATGTTGTCACCTAATATACAACCAAAGGAACACAAAATTACGGTTTAATTCTCAAGAATTTTCTTTGGATAAAAAAAAAAAAAATTAACTAAAATTAATAATAAGAAAATAAGTAATAAAACAAACTTAAAGAAAAGAATTTGAGAATCAATAAACAAACTTGCATAGGAGTGACCGTTTTTAGAACAAAATATCTATATCCTCATTTTGTTTTTCCTGCTTATCCTCAAGCTATATTTTCCTGTGATTCTAAATATCTTTTCTTAATCTTCATGGAGGAAAAAATACTTCACCTTAACTTTGAGAGCTCAGAAACAAATCTTCAACATGAGAATAGGCAAAGAATCCTTATGATCCCTTTGAATTTAATTGAAATAAAGTATGTAAGGGCTAACCCTAACTAATTTATCTTTTCTAATAGATTTAGACTGATTAGTTTCACTCAAGGAAAGTCCCTGGAAATTAAAAGTTCCCCTTGAAAACTTCCTGTAGGCGATGGTGTTTTGAAGGTTGGAAGAAGATTAGTCCAGAGTAATCAAAGTGAGTTGACATACCTCTGATGCTAAATTATAAACATATGTCGTCCATGGTATATTATACCAATTGATTTCCCCCACTTCATGTTTTAAAAAATAAGAGAGATGGTGAAAAGAAATTCATAAAATGATTGGCCCCATCTAGTCCAAAAAAAAAAAGAGGAGATGATGAAATAAAATTCATTAAATGATTGCCCTCATATCATCATTTAAATTTGAAGTTACTAATTGAAGTGGTGAAAGGAAATTCAATATGGGAATTAGATAACTTCACCGGGCTACTGAACAGGCTCGTTGGAAGTGAAGCAATGTCTATGATATTTGCAAGGCTATCATACATGTATTATAATGTACTCTGGTAACTAGTTCTTTTTTGACTAGATCTACATTCTAAGCCAACATGGGACTCCCTTATTAAAAAACTAAAATTACTTTGCCTTGATGCGAACAAAATCGAATAGAGTCTGATACATCGTTTAAGGTTATTTTGATTATCTCAAGCAAATCTAAAATCAGTTTTGAGAAAAGGAATCCATTAATAAGCCTAAACTCGAGATCAGTGAATGATTAAGTTTTGAAAGTTTTCGGAGAAATGGATGAATTCCAAAGTCCTTATGTGGGTCCTTTTTCAGAGTGTGTTTCACATAAATTCAATAATGACTCCATTTACCCAATAAAGGATACTTGGTCTATTGTTCTTCTACGTCTCGCAGGGAGATGGGATCCCTAGATGGAGCCTATGTTGGAACACATATATATTTATAAAACTTTAGACTTTAATAGATTTCATTATCGTTCAAATAAAAACAATGCACGCTTGAGTCTCACCGTTCATGAAATATTTCACCTAATCGAACGATCCTAAACTCTTAAAAGTTATGGAGATGCCTACTCATTAAAGAGTCAAATCACTAACAGTTGTTTTCAAGATGTCGCGTTTCAAAGTTTTGCGATACAGATAGTTCAACATGTAGTAACTCCAAAATATCGATATCTAAAACTGTGAAATTGTCTTAAGCATTTAAACCAGATTAATTAAGGATTAAAACAATTAATGATTAATCACGATTATTTAAAAGGGTTAAACATGATTAAAATTAACTAATCGCATCGTGATTTTTCATTTCGAAAATAATACCTTGAAACGTTATAGGATATCCTGATATCCAAAATTCTGAAATTTACTCAACGATAAGTATGATTAACTGATACATTAATGATTATTATCACGTAAATAATCCTTCGTTGAATAACGACTCGAATGAATTCAAATTTTATCTGTTCTTTTCTCGAAATTTAATGACATTAATAATTGATTTACGACAATCATTCCAAATGAGATATTAGACCACCTCCTAAATCTTATTCATTAAGTAAAGTAAATTCTCCGTCAGTAGAAGTATTGGTAAATCAATAAAATTAAAGGAAAAGGATATCGAATTTGGAATTTCATTGTGGAGTAAGTTTTCAAGGTAATGAACTTTATGCATTTCCTATGGAAGATAACAGAGTTCTGAGGCCTGATACCATGGCTCCTCGAAAAGAAACTAAAGTGCCTGGTGAAGGATCGAGCTAGAACACAAATATCCTTTCTGACACTTCGCCCAGAAGCATAGATGTCATTAAATCCTGGAAGCAAGTATTCAATATTATACAATATGAATTGGTCAATCGCCTGGATGACTCAGGTGATGATGAGACAAAGTCCCTAGCTACCAAATACAAAATTATTTCCCAATCAGAGCTACATAAGATAGCAACGAGGCCTAGACTCCTGCCTTACAATGATATGATCAGTTGGGTGCTGGAGAACGTTAATATCCCGACCATGACCATATTCAATTCACAAAAGGTCGCAGTTGGGTATTTCTGGCCAGAAAATCTACAGGTGATGTACAAATTGTCTACAACACCAAATTTCATTCACAATGCCAATTTCCTAGTAGACTTTGACAAGAAGGAATGTGCCCAATATGGAAAAAACCTTCCCGATTTAATTAAGGACTGGTACTCTTGCCCCGATAGGTTCAGAGCTGACTCCCATGGTGTATACATAGTTGCCACACTATAACCTCACATAATGTATATAGCAATGATTATGTGTAGACTCTACGGGAAGGAAAACACAACCCATTTCTTTTTACCGTGGGTGCCTATTATGCACACAATAGCAGAGGGGTATTCTTTTGATTGGGCCAAGATATTTTTAGACAGTTTGGTTAAATATATTACAAGATATCAATCACTAAAATCCAAGGGGAAACTAACCCAATTTTTCATGTCATCTTATATCATGGACGACATCTGTTTTATGACACCTTTTCCTCTGATGGGTTGGAGCTGGACTCCAACTAGTGATGAAACCATACATATTTATCATTGGATACTTTGGGAGGATAAGGTGAAAGATTGTTTCTATGAAATATGCAACTAGGTGGTGGTGCCGATGCATACCGCTATATATGGCTACCCACCTCCTAGGATTTCTGACAAAATTGTGACAAATTTGGGCAAGATAGCAGACTGGTACTTTGAAGAGAATTTCTCCTATATTAGGGTTTTTTGTTGTTCGGTTCCTCCAGATGCTCTGCCTCAATTTTTACCAAATCGATTGGTGTTTCATGAAGTAGCACATCAAACTGTGCATGGGGGAATTAGAAAGAAGCTAAAAGCAGTAGAAAAGAGGGTATGGCCCATTTTTCCCATGCAAATTGGTATGTTTCCTCTGCTGGACTTCGACCATTTGAAAGTAGAATCCGCGGCCCTGGAAGAAATCAAGTTGGTCAATATTGAATTTAAGAAGCATGATTTGCAGAAGATCGTAGGTAATCACATGGCCCTCTGCATCTTGAAAAGATATGAACATGAAGATTCTCCTCAAGACAAAATATTCTGAGGAGAAAGGTCTTATCAGGAGGTCTTGAATTGAGTTCAAGATCTAGTGCTAGATAAGTTGGCCGATTTTTATAACTTCCATAAAAATTAGAGAAATATCCTCCCTAAAGTATTTCAATGTGAAACGTAGATGCCTCCAACCACAAAACAAACTGAGACCCAAGGGTTAGAAACAGGGAGCTCTAGTGGACAGGATGCCCGAGAAAATTTGGAGGAAACTGAGGCCTTGATGAAGAAGGAAGAAGAAAAGCCACAATCCACACCGGATAAACCAACAAATCACATAGCTAGGAAGCATCCATCCACTGAGATAAGTAGTCCTATTCAATCTGTCACACCTCTATAGTTCAATAGAGGGAACCCGATGGCCGAAGTTGTATTCATAGGATACCTTACACCTATTTCAGCAGAAGAGATGCTTCCTTCAGAGTTCTTCTTCAGTAAGAAAAGAAGGGTGGTAGTAAGAAGAGAAACACACCAAAGGGATGGTGCGACTGTTAAGAAGCACATGGTGTTATTAGATGGGTAGGACCTAGAAGAAGAAGACTTCGCTACAGAGGTCACAGGTTCGCTAGGAGATTTTGCAACAACAAACCAATTTTTAGTGAGCAAGTTGAAGAAGAAGTTGAAGCAGAAAGATATGTTGATAAGCCAATTGCAAAATCAAGTGAAAAAGGTGGAAAATAATTTCAGGAGTGAGTTCGACAAGGATTTCGAGCAGATTAGAGCCAGTGATAGACAGGAAATCCAATGACTCAAATCTAATCTTGATGAGATGCAGAAAAATTCACAAAAAAGCAATGAAATAGTTAGACAACTACAAGCAAAGTTAAGCTTAACTAAAAAAGAAGTAGTGGATATATTATATTTCCAAACCCAAACTCTAGAGGTACGTAAGGAACTAGAATCAACACAATGAATCCTTTTCAATAAGGTGGAAGCTATCCAAAACCATTCTCAGGTGGTAAACCGATACTTAGATAACATTTGTTTAAAGGAGAGAGGGGCCATTTCTGCTCAGACCACTTTACAAGAAGCAGTTGTGTCGTCGGCAAGAGAAGGAGTATCTATGGTTTCCAGGTTGTCTGTTTCGGAGAAAATTAGAGGTGATATAATATTGAAGACCTGGGAAACTAACATAGCTGAAAGTAAAATAATGGCTAAAGAAGTGAAGGAGGCTTGTGAAGAATCTTTTCATTCACTCAACAAAGAGTCATTAGGCCTCGGAAAAGATAATATATATGAAGTACTAGGACAAGTTGATATAGCGAAGCATGAAATTAACATTAAGACAAACATGGAAGAGGCTCAGGCTAAAATCTTACAATTAAAGCATATTGATATTATTCAGATAAATAGATGGCTAGTGAAGCCCAGTTTGCAGCTACAGTCCATAGCTTCGGAAGATATGATTATGGAAAATAGATTGCCTCAATTAGAAAATTAATTATATGCTTTTGAGGAAAATGACTTAACAAATATCTCTAGGCTGGTGGTACAATTTGTGAGAAAATGTGTTAAATGTATCGAGCATGGAAAAGGAAACACCTCCAAGAACCAATGAGGTAATCTGTACACATCATCTGTATAGATCATGATTAGAGACTATCTATTTCTGAGCTAGACAACAGGAAAGAAAAACGCCTCTACCAGCATGATGAAGAGATAGAAGAGATGCAAGTGAAGCATTTTAGATTTCACATTTTGTGACCTTTACTATTTTAGAAATAAGGAGAATTCCAACCGTTTAGGGTATATAACCTTTTGTATAAATACATATTTAGAAGAATGAACAAAGGTTTCTTCTTGCCATATTGTAACCAAGAAAACTCATCCTTTGTGAATATTAATACAAGCACAGACAAGGATTCCAAATTTTGTGTAGTTTGAGTTATGTTCTCTTATTGTATTTCATATTTCCATTTTTCTTTATGTTACTCCTTGATAAGTCAATGATTGCAATTTAGTATAACATCTACAGTAATCACATTTCATTTAGTTATTTGATAAGAAAACATTTTTTCCTTTGTATTTGCTATCAACAAATACAAGACCTGCAAGCTAATTGGATCACTATATCATATATCCTTTCAGGGGTGCATTCCACTCTTTCTTCTACTATAAACAAGGTAAGATTATTCTGTCATTGATTCCTTGGTTTGTTTAATATTTTTGTAATTTTCTCCATCACCACTCAATTTGATTAATTGACTCAGACGATGAAACACAACCTCTGTTCTGTTCAACTATTAATTTCATTTGAGGATTTAAATTATTACATAAATAAAGGAAGAAAAATCACTCTTAAAAAAAAAATTCCTTAAATTCCTGATGCCTGACATTATTCTTTGAGCCTCAAGTTTAATCTCAACAACAACACATCCAATGCAGTATTAGTCCAAGAACCTTATGTATAGTAGAATCATGTCAACACGATTGAATCAAATCGCAAGGATTCCTTCTGCACATAGTCATCTCATGTATCTATACTGGTTAAAAATTTCCAACCCTTCTAGCCATAGGATCGTGACAACCTTCAACAAACCAAGCAGTGTAACATATCTAGCAAGGCAAGCAACTCACCGGGATTTCATATTCATCGAACAATTTTGCCTCTCCCCTGGGCACTCAACGCAATGGATATCATTGCTTCCTAAGGAAGGAGGATTGATCCATATGGATATCAGTGGCCACCCACCTATTCCAACTAGCACAAAACAGTCTTCTGGCAACTTACAATTTTTAGTAGGTTTTTGGTTTCTAAACTTCTGGCGCCATTTTGAGGGCCTAAAAGAGGTTTTTTCGAGATCAGGCACCGTAGTAAACAACAAAGGCTATGATTGAGCCCCCAAAATGAATATCCTCATCAATACGTTTCCAACAAGCTATCGTGCACCCTAAACAAAGATCATATGACAAAGTTACGCTCTCAAGAAGTTGATACACCAAAATACCCAAAATGAGTTCCACAAAACTATTGGATTTCATCTTCCGGCGTTAGGGTTTTGTATTTTATTTATGTTAAAAGGACTTGGAGCCTCATTGTAACAATCATCTTCTTGCAAATTTGATTAGCCGTCACATATCTTCTCAGAGATAAGCTTCCACCATTCTAGTGTGTCTTTCACTCTGTATTTATATAGTTTTGTACATTTCGCTCATTAATAGAAATTGTGTATTAATGTATATATGTGCCTCTTGTTATATATCCGATATATCTCTGTTATATTATTGTATCTCTTGCAATATCTATATATATTTCTGTGTTATATCTCCTTTCTCATTTCGTGTCGAAAATAATCCATATCAATTTGCAAGTATGCTAAAGGGAAGCAACAGAACACAGGTTTGTATCAACCATTTCCTATTCCAAATATGCCATGGGATGATATAAGTATGGATTTTTTTATGGGATTTCCAAGAACCCAGAGGGGAAATGATTTGATCTTTGTGGTAGTTGATAGTTTTTCACAAAATGACACATTGCATACCATGCCATAAAACAAGTGATGCTACTGACATAACAAATATGTTTTCAAGTATATTGTGAGGTTGCATGGGTTACCCAGGAGTATAGTCTCAAATAGAGACACCAAATTTGTGGGAAAGTTTTGGAGGACTTATTGGAAGAAGATGGGGACACATTTTTCTTTTAGTTCAACATATCACCCTCAGAAATATGGATAGAATGAGGTGGTGAATAAGAGCTTAGGGAATATGCTAAGAATTTTGGTAACTAAACATAAGAGTCAGTGGGATCAAATTCTTCCTCAAGAAGATTTTTCCTATAATGACTCACCAAACAAGAGTACTGGTAAGACCCCATTCTAGCTAATGTATTGAATGCATCCTAGAGGAATTTCAGAACTGAGAGCTTTGTGACAAGATTAATTTCAGAGTTCAGGAGTAGAGGAATTTGATGTATAAATGAAGAAAGTGCATGAACAAATCAAAAGATAGCTATAGGATAGCAACCATAGATACAAGGACATAATAGATCAAAGGAGAAAAATAGTGAATTTTGAAGTTGGAGACCAAGTCTTGGCACACCTGAGGAAGGAACTATTTCCAAGAGGGAAATATAATAAACTGAAGATGAAGAAGGTAGGACCTTGTAAAATCATTAGAAAATTTGTTGCAAATTCTTATGAGATTGAGCTACCAGAGGACATTAGAATCTCACCAATATTTAACGTAGTTGACTTATATCCTTACAAAATGGATGACACAGGAGGGACATATGATCAAGGTTATATTCAGTGGATGCAACTGATGCCCATAGATGAGAATCCTCAAAAAGAAAATATTTTATATTAGAGAATTGATAAGAGCACCAAGAGAAAGGTTTATTATGAAAATCTAGTTAAATGTTAGAATCATCCAGTAGAAGATGCTAGTTGGATAATTGAAGTAGACATCCAGAAGCATGGAAAGAGAAGTGGAGGAGCTCATGGAAAGGATCCCATGAATATTTTTCCCAAGGGATTATGATGCAGGAGCATCATCGTCATCATTATTGAAGCTTGGTGGAATATGACTCAGCATCAAGTGCAATGCACTTTAAATTGGTTTGGATCCCAAGGGGAACACGCCAATTTAATTTTGAGGTTGTTGTAATTAAATATACCATTAGATATTCAGTATAGAACCATTGCATGTGATCCTAGATACCCTAAAATTTATCTCCTCATCAATACCTTTCCAATCAAATATCATGTGCCCCAAACAAAGATCGTATTCCAAAGTTACACCCCCGAGAAGTTGATACACCAAACTAGAAAAAACAAAGTCCACAAAATTGTTGGCTTTTCATATTTTGGGGTTAGGGTTTTGGATTTTCTTTATGTTAAAAATGCCTTTAGAGCCTCATTGTAATCATTTTCTTGTGAATGTGAGTAGCCTTCACAACTCTTTTTAGAGATAATATGATACCATTCTAGCAATTCTTTCACTTTATATTTTTACAGTCTTGTACATTTCGCTCATTAATAGAAATTGTGTATTACTGTATCTATGTGTTTATGGTTGCATTTTTTTATATATTTATGTTATATTATTGGATAACTGAGATATCTCTGTACATTTATTTATTATATATCCACTCTCATTTCGTGCTGAAAATAATCTGGATCAATGGTATTAGAGCATGTTGCTCTTGATCATTTTTTCAGTGTATGTCCTCAACAAGGTCAGAGTATAGAAATTTGGGTCTCGATCTTGTCTCTCTTGAGGAAAATCGCTCTCACATTCCCAATAAATCCTCCATGGTGGAAGAAAATAAAAATGACAAAGGAGACAATTCTATTAATCTGTTGCTTGACCAAGCTCTCATGCGACAGAGGAACGAAATGATGGAGAATTTTACCCACGTCCTTCAATGCCTACCAATAACAAATGAAACATCTTCATCAAGAGGCCACTTTGGAGTAACCTCACCTTTCAAGGTACAAGTTAATTTTCATATTCTCATAATTGAAGGACAGATAGATGTAGATGCCCTAGAAAAATGGTTAAGTCTACTAGAAGGTTATTTCTCTATTCACAATTTTTTTGACATGGAAAATATCACCTTTGCACTCCTTTAGGCTCTCCTCCATGTCAAAAATTTGTGGGAAACTTAATGGGAGAAAAGTTCCACAAATGATTATGGAATATATGGGGCAGAGCCCACTTGGGTTTTTTTGTGGATGCAATCAAGGAACAATATTACCTTGATGGAAACTATGATGACCAATACATATGATGGACCACACCGCGTCAAGTGAGGGGCCAAGCAGTGTCAGAGTTCACCAATACCATCCATACCTTTTTCACCAAGCTAGGTATCAAATATTCTAAGTGACATTTGTTTATGAAATACCGTGGGGCTCTACACATATACATCCAAACTAAAATGGAGTTTCTCGACATCTCATTGCTAGGAGACGCCTATCAATATGCTATCAAAATTGAGCAGAAATTTAGGCACCAGAACAAATGGGATTTCAGATTTGCAAATCTGCAAAAATAAAAGTATGATAAAGACGACCCTAAAAAAAAGTCTCCTGAAAACCAGTCCAAGCCACAGGAAAAGAAGGGTCATGGGAAGATGAAGAAGGAATCTAGAAAGTGTTGTGATTTCCACAAAATCCCCTGGCACAACACTGATGAATGTCGCTCAAAACAATCATTGGTGGCTGAGATCAAAGATAAGGAGTCAAACCCTGATTCAGATTCTGATTCAAAAAATAGTGGTAGAAGATAAACCATCGACGTAGACCCCACTACTATTGTCATGATCGCAACAATTCAACAAGAAGAACCAGAATATCTTGAAGAGGGGGAGCACCATTTTCATTCACATATGTGGGTGAAGGGGACCCCGCTGCATTTAATTGTTGAGAGAGGAATCCAAAAGAACCTCATCTTAGAAAAGGTTCTCAAACAGTTGGGATTGTTGAAAACACCACACCCGCAACAATTCAACATCGAGTGGCTTCGTCGAGGATGAGATCTCTGTGTCAGCCAACAATGTCTATTGTCATACGGCATCCATCCCTTCAAGTATGAGGTATTATGTGATTTTTCCCCACTTTATGTCTATGATTTTCTCTTAGGCCAACCATATATGTGGAAGCGCCATGCTATTTATGAGTCTCGACCCCGTAGTTTCATTGTTACTCTTGGGGGTCTTCTCTACAATATACCAAAGGTAGTTTCGACTACTGTACCACCTAAAAATTGCCTCAAGGTAGTATCTCATACTACAACATTTAACTTCTTCACAATCTATTCAAAAGGTAAACAAAAGAACACCGCAACCACTGCAGCCTCAGTCCAAGCACCTTCTGTCCAGCAGAAGCAGGTCCAAAATATTGAAGAAACGTGTAAGGATTCCTTCTACACACATTTATATAATGTATCCATACTAGTTAAAAAGTTCCAACCCTTCCAGCCATAGGTTCGTGATAGCCTTCAACAAGCTGAGCAACACAACTTCTCCAGCAAGGAAAGCATCTCATCAAGATGCAAATTCAACAAACACTTTTCCCTCTCCCCTAGGAACTCAAAGAAATGGAGATAATTTCTTCCTAAGGAGGGAGGATTGATCCATATGGATATTGGTGGCCACCCGCCTATTCCAACTGGCTCAAAATAGTCTTCTAGTAGCTTACTATTTTTAGCATTTTTTAAAGTTCCTTAACTTTTGGGGCCATTTTGAGGGCCTAAATGAGGTTTTTTTCTATATTGAGAACCTCAATCATAGCCAAAGGCTTTAATTTATCCCTCAAAATGAATCTCCTCATCGATACCTTTCCAACGAGATATCATGCGCCCCAAACAAAGATCGTATGCCAAAGTTACACCCTCGAGAAGTTGATACACCAAACTGCACAAAACGGGGTCCACAAAACCGTTGGCTTTTCATCTTCTGGGGTTAGGTTTTTTGATTTTATTTATGTTAAAAATTCCTTTATATCCTCATTTTAATAATCTTCTTGCGAATGTGATTAGCAGTCACATCTCTTCTCAAAGATAAGCTGCCACCATTCTAGCGAGTCTTTCACTCTGTATTTTTACAATCTTGTACATTTTACTCATTAATAGAAATTGTGTATTACTGCATCTCCGTGTTTATGTTTTCATTTATGATATATATTTTTTATATTATTGGATGTCTGAGATATATATGTACATTTATTTTTTATATCTCCACTCTCAATTTGTGCCGAAAATAATCTGCATCAAGCGTAACAATTGTCTAAGTGTTTGCTTTTTTTCTGATTATGATAGGTTGGGAATATTACAAATTATGGTTCTTCAAATATCCCATCTCTTAGCACTTTCAGTGTTGTATCTATCTCTAGACTCTCATTCTCAAAGGTAAATGTAACTACAAAATCATGTTGTATCTCTCCCCAATTTGCAGTTTCTTTGCATTGTTCTTGTTTTTTGTATCGGTTGTTTGGAATGCCTTCTAATGTGTGAATAAAATGGTGTGTCCATTCTTTTGGTGGTAATAATCTCCATTGAACCATGCACCTATCTACATGTTATTTAGGTTTTCCAATTCCATCATATTTCTCCTCATATCTATGCTCCTACTCTACGCCAAATCTGATGCGCAATAACCTCTTGCACTGAAACAAATTATTGATATTCTCCTTGTGTGTACCCCACCAATGGGCAGATGTAGCTTTCAAAGAAACATTTAATACTGGTAATATCTGAATTTCTACTACTTCTATTTCAAACTTCATTATAAATTCTTCTAAGTCCTTCAGACCATAAAAAGTAGGAGGCTCTCTTACCTTTGAACCAATCCATCTCATCACGTGTGTCATTTTGGCACATCTTCTGGTGGATAATTGATGTAGTCGATGTTTCCAGTTCTTCATTCATGTGTCAGAGTCTGAAGAATGAGAAATAATACTCCTCCTACTAATCATACCATTTGCAGTTGGGTTTATATAATCTTCTTCATGTGTGTTTTTTTTGTATAACTGATTTACATGTTCCGTAAGAATATTTTCTGTCACAGGTTCCACATACCTTCCTCCTTCTGAGGGATCCAATGGTGCAATAACTTTGTATTATCTAGATTCAAAGATCATCTTCCTAATCTTCAAATTAATAATATTCTGGTTATCAAAGACCCAATCCACTCCCAACAATGCTGGATATGGCGAAGTGTTATCCACTATGTTAATGACTTCAAAGTCTTCCATGGTGCACACACCATATAAGTCTACCGGGATCCATTTCAATATTCCAATTGGCACTTCTCTATGTTGACTTTATAATTTCAACTAGATAGGTGAATATCCCAATCGAGGTTCTCCGATATCTTCCCATTTCTTCTTTGGTAGAACATTGAACTCAGACCCTAAGTCTAGTATGATATCCCCCATATTGAAATCTCCAATGTTTGCATTCAATATGAATTCCCTGTTTTCTTCTTCTCTTCTTCTGGACCCGATTCACTGTCTTTACCCCTTCTTCCCCGGGATGACACTTTTCTAACAAACTTTGTAGTACTTTTAAAGAATTTTTATCATTCAACAATTTTACAAAAGATCCCAATTTTTTTCTCAAATTACTTACTTTCTCTGATGGTTGTTCTTTACTAGTCTCATCAAATAAAGGAGGCATGTCATACACTGGTATCACATCTACTAGATTTGTTCCTGAAATAGACACAATATTTTCTTTTAGAATATCATGCCTAGACTCTTTGCATATCTCCTTTTCTTTATGCGCATCAAACTTCTTTTTAGGCGTGGTATTCTTCCTTACCCACTGGTGTATATCCTGGTTCTTCTTCGCTACATCATCCCCTGTCTTAGCTCCACCTATAGTAATGATGTTGATTTTTTTCCCATCCCCTCATCTGTTTTCCACCACAATCCATTGTACATTCTGATTATTCTGGTTTCTCTTATCGTGTATTTTTGTCAACAGTGTCGGAAAATATTATGTTTCAGGGTATCCTGCGTGACAATATATACATGTCGTAGGTGGTTGTGGACAGTCTCTGGAATAATTCCCTGGTTTCTGACAGTTATGGAAAAATATTGGTCCTTGATCTCCTCCAAAGTATATTCCTCCATGGCCTCCTGCTCTGTTACCCTAGTTATCTCAGCACGATGTATTATACTAAGGTCCCAGATTGTACCGTGGCTGCGCATTATTGTATTGTGGTTGCACTGCACACTGCTGCGGTGGTGCTCCAAATTGTTGTGCATTATTATATTGTGGTTGTGCTTCAAACTGCTGTGCATGATTATAATGTGGTTGTTGTGCGTTCTTATAATGTGGTGTCTGAGCAGGTTGTCCTATTGTGTGTTCATCCTATACCCATCTGAAATCCTCTCTTTCATTATTTCCGATGTTCTACAATCCTTTTCTTCATGTCCAATCGACTTGAAAAAATTACAAAAATTACTCTTCGGTAATGTCTGATACTTCTACATTAGGGGGAAATGATAGGGATCATTCCCATGTGTCTTGCAAATCTCACACCATGGTCCTCCTAGATATAAAGGGTTTGGAATACCCACTCCAATATACTATGAAAATAATGGACACTCATTCTTGTGATGGTCTTTTGTCCTACACATTGTGCACTAGACGTCTTCCCTTTTCTCCCTACCTTTATTCTGATTTAACTGGAATGTCAAGTTATTCAAGTCTTGTATCAACTCTTCCACAGCTGGATCTGTCTATATATACTGGTTTTCCTCTAACTATAGGGATTCTTGTAGAGCCCCATCCCGACTCTGGAATTTATGTTTCCTCAAAGGATACTTCAAGTGTGGCAATAAAGAGTTAACAAACAATTTTATATGTTTCATATTAGTAATAGGGTACTTCAACTTACCTTTTAGCCTCTTGAACTTTTGTTCAACCTCCCATACTGATTCTCCTGGCTTTTTCTTGATCTCTATCATTTCATTCATAAAATGATCCTCTGAACTCAGTTTTTGAAATTCATTGATTAATTGCCCCCTTCACCTCTACTATAGTTGTAGGCACTCTTGTTGGGTTGTTTACCGTGAGACCCATGTACCAGTCTAATGCATGGTCTCTGAATGTGATTTCCAAATGTGCAAACTTTGTATCTTCATATGTAATCTATTTGGCTTCCCAAATCTTCTCACAAATGAAAATATGCTTTTCTGGGTCATCTGACCCTTCTCCTCAAAAATTTGGTAACCTAGTATTTGGATCTTGTTCCGTCATTGTGAATTTTGTTGTAATACCACCTCCATGTGGTGAATATATTTGACTGCTACTTTCTAAATTTACACTTCTGCTTGAGTTTCCACTGGACCCATGTCCTGTAAAAATTCTTATACCACTAATAACTTGTTGGTTAACCAATTTTTCTTCTTTAGATGTCTTATTCACAGATGGGGTTGTGGGTTCCACACTAATTCGAATATGGAATGGAGATCCTACTTCTGCGCCAGAACTATGATGTCTGGTTTTCCTCTCACATATGGCACACAATATATCCTCAATCTTCCCCGTGGTGTGGATATCCTCTACCTCTTCCTTCTCTCTATCCAAGCCCTCTTGCTTGGCTACTGCCCTCTTCTTGCTATTCATATTATACTGGTAGGCTTGTTCGATGCACGTCATACCTGCTTTCCTTATGATTTCCCTATTCTGTTCATCATCCATAATGATGGGGTCCATTTCTTCTTTCTTTTGGCTACTCTCTAGAGCCTTCTCCATATCTCATATCTTCCTTAGTGCTTCCCCCAACTCCCCCATGTGCCCAAAGTGATCTAACTATCTGATTGCATGGTCATCACACCTTTATCATGTAATAATATCTTGATCAATGTGTAAAGGGACCTGATGTACCTCCCTATGGGTCCCTTCAAGAAATCCTTCTCTGTAGCAGTATATAACTTCGTTGTGTCTATTGAAAATTCAGTAATAAACCCCACAATAATATTGTCTAACCAAAAATCCACCACTCGCGGGAATTTGTTATTAACCCTTTCCAATCGCGCAATATTTTCAACAGTCCACTCTACTCACCTAATCCGATTAGTCGGATGGCTATCCTTCAACCTCAATAACCATTCTTGTAATAACTCTGGAAAGTAACAAAAATATGTTTCATGCAAATCAATAAACACATACGTCTACAAATACTGGGGCAGTGTATACTTGGAACCCTTATTATCTTTCTGTGTGAACTCTAGCTTCTTTGTCTCCCACCATCTCTCAATCTCTTTCTTCATAGGATTCCATGGTATGAACATCCCTTTCTATCACTGCATTTTCTTCACCAAACCCCTTCCAGGATGTTATTCTGAGTTCCATTTGGCAATGAAACCATTTTTTGGATGTATGGGTTGACCCGGGTTCTACCTTAGTTCTCCAACAAAACCCTTTTCACCATCGACCATTCTAGTAAACGAAAAGGCTACGTTGTGCACAGAGTGTACAACACAGTCTCACCCGAGATGGTTTGTGGGTGACTACATGATGCATACGTCTGCAGTCATGGAAGGGATTGGGGATATTCTTTTTACTTTTGTTTCTATTTTACCATGCATTCTGTCATAACATTCGTCAGATCTTCTAATTTATTCATTGAATGACATACATTCTGCATAATAATACTAGTGTGCATCATATACATTTATCTAACCATTCATTCATTATAAATAATATAAACTAAACACATCACACATAAAGACACCATTTTTACCATGGTTCACCCCCCTTGGGATATGTCCACAAATATCTTCTTCTATTTCTTATTCTTCATCAAAAGGTCCTGCGTTGCACACATTACATCGTAAGTTATGAATGGTGAGACTAACTAGTGTCACACCAAGCTCCATAGCTTGTGACTTGACCCTCAATTATACTTCATGATTCTCCAAAACTGATACAAATTGAGCTCCACAACTCTTAACCAAACCATAGAATTGCGACTTAAGACTCAAAAGTTCTCCGAAATCGGTTCTTCACCATCGAAAAAGGACCCCCCAATCTACTTCATACATCTTCTATTTATACTACAAAATGGGTAAAAACCATTACATTATGACTCAAAAACCCTAATCCTAAGTGGAATCAATTTATACACTTTCCAACTTCCTTCTGTGCAGTTGGTATTCATCCTTTCTTTGAATTTACGCTGATATTCCTTCTTTATTGGTGCACTTCTTCCTTTTCCCTTAAGTCATGCTGGTCTTCCTTCTTTCTCGGCGCACTATATCCTTTGGACCATTCTTCCTTACTTACTATGATTCACCCCCAAAATTTCCCTCTCCAACAGTTTCCCAGGTGGGTTCTCTCCCGGATGGCATAGATTCATCCATGGTGTACCTCCCCCAGTAACTTTCCCAACAAGCTTTGACATGGGGAAGGAATTTAAGGAGCGTGAATGTGATATTTTCATTGTCAGAAAATTTTTCGATAGAGAAATAACCTTCTAGAAAATTCAACTATTTTTTATAGCATTTGCATCTATCTGGCCTTCAAATAAGTGGATATAAAAAATGACTTGTACCTTGAAGGGAATTGTACCTCTTAAATGGTTTCTTGTCAAACATTCCTCAATCGCCATCAGTAGTCGTTGCATGATCCGAGACAATTTTTCCATCATCTCATTCCTTTGTCGTGTGAGGATTCCTCAAGAAATGTCTTAAAAGGAGATCCTTCTCTATCATCTCTCTTTTCTTCCTCCATGGGAGGTTGCTTGGACTAGCGAGATCGGTCCTCCCCAAGAGAAAATAGTTCAAGACCCAAATCTCTATCCCTTGACCTCATCAGGGACATGCACCGATAAATAACAAGGATAAGACTACTCTGATACCACTGATTCAGATTATGTTGAGAACAAAATGCGATACGCACAAAATAACAGTAGAGAACACGAAAATACAGTGAAACCCAACTTGTATTAATGACTAAAATAAAAAAACACTGTAGAATGCAAACTGACTAGAATGGTGGTAGCTTATCTTTGAAGAGAAAGAGATGTCAGTTATTCTCATTTTCAATAATCATTACATCACACTCCATTGCATGCTCAAAGGACCTCCTTCACCTTGATTATATATAAGAGAGTCAAAGGAGAATAATTCCATTGATGCATGTGGGATAAATTGGTTTATGTTTTAAAATTTTCATAGGCATGTAAAACACTAGGAATTTCCAGGAGGTCACCCATCTTTTGAGGCCTCAACAACTCCCTTTAAAATTTATGCATAAATTTAGCCCCCCCAGATTTGGTGATATAATATTTTCAGAACAAAGTCATTAGTAAAATTCCATCCATACATCTAGCTTAATGATCATGATTTCGATGATGGATTTGTTGTGTTATGTAAACTTATTGTTTTGCCACATTTTTAATAATTGTGCCTTCTAAGTATTTTTCTCCATGGTTATTCAACATCGATTGTATATTCATTTGAACTTATTCAACTTGATACCATGCCTCTATTTGCAAAAAATGGATTAACATGATGTTTCGACAATCTCGCAAAGTTTTGATCTTTGGTGCATAGTGAGTTAGCTGAGCATTTTAGCACATCAAAATAATTCAATTAAAATTCAAATTTTAAGATAGTTGATCTGCTCCTTAAAAGAGTGCATGTTAAGGAGTGGAAGCCAACTATCAGTTTTAAATTTTCATTAAGCATTATTTTTATGAATCTCATTTTTTTCTTAAAATTATGCATTTTCTATAATTTTTCACTCTTTGATAAAATAATATTAACAAAATTAAATATTTTCTCATATACATTTATCCCGCAACTTAGAAGAGTGTATATCAAATTTTGGAGATGAGTAGAGAAATATTGATTTGAATGAAGCATCAAATTTTATAAATCTTTTACTTTTATTTAAAATAAAATAAAATAAAAATAATAATAATAATAAAAGTGATTTTTTCTCTTTGACTATTTTTAATTATTCTTCTTAATTACGATGTTTATTATTTATATCACCAAATTTTTACACGTGATAGCTAGAAGTATATCATTAAGATGACTAAAAATATCAAGTGAAAATTATTTTAAGCTTCATGTGAATTAGTAGGTCATTAAGATCATGAAGAATGATTGAGCAATTCAATTTTGATGCTTTTCATCTCTTACTTTATTGCTAAAATTTCATTACCTTGTATATAGATTAATGACTTTTTCCAAAATGCAACATTGACAATGCTCCATTCCTTTTTTTGGTTAAGAATCCTCTGTTGTTTAATGACGTATTATTTGAACCTACATGTATTTAGAATGGCTTGATAAACTGATGTTTCAAGAATTTGTTTCTTTTTGAGTGTTTTGTTGTTTTGGTTTTGATTACTTTGTCTTGCATAATAATCTTTTAATATTAGTAATTTATTTTGGTAATAATAAAAAAATTGTGAAATCCATAAACTGATCTTTGTTCACATGATTTAAGTGACTTTATGATTTTATTGTTTCTCAAGTCTTTTGTACATGGTCATCGCATAATATAATGGATGAGTAAAAAACACCACGAGGATGCCAAAATACTGGAGGTGGAGCGCTAATTGGACATGATTGTATACCATCAAATCATGGGAAATAATATCATATTTTACATTAATTTGTTGTGAACACACCAAGAAATATGATCATCAACATATGAAAAAGGAAAAGTTTATCTAACCAAAAAGTGCATGAAATTAGGGTTTGCACTATTGCCATTAGATTAGGGTTTCAACTAGGTGGAAATTTTTTTAAGCTCAAGATCAACTAGATGGTAGTGGTGGTTTGAACATGAGGAAAGAATACTACGACATGTTGAAGAAAAGGTTTTACCATATTTCCACTCACAATAAATCACAACTATATTCGACCACAATAAAGGTGCCACTAATCCAAAAATGATCTTTTAAAGACTTGGTTGAGTTTTAAGCATGTGTTAAATTACCATTCAAAAACTTAAATGATGAAGGAGATATTAATGAAAGAATTTTGCATCCATCATAAAGAATATATAAAACAAATTAAACATGAATAACAATAAACCATAACGCCAATATTGTTAATGGAGTTCGACAAGGTTGCCTAAATCTTCGGGCCTTTGTCTCAGTGGGGGAGGCTTTCTTATTAATATTCAATGCTTCAAAAGTACATCATAAATGCATCAAATGGATTAAAAACTATTGTTGATGTATTAGTCTCGACCTCAAGAATCCAACACAAGTGATGCCACTGAAAAAGGTTGAGCGTAGCTCTCGGAAATAGCCTCTAAAGTTTGCTTCCTCAATGGATTCGCTACATAAAAATGGCTTGATATTCACAATTTCTTCATCATTTTTCTATATTTGAACTTTTAAAACACTCAATCATGACTTAATTATATAAAATTTTAGTTGGGGGTTGAAATCCCAACTTCCCCTATCTTTTTGGGCTCTTTTTGGGCACAGATCCCATTTTCTAGGAAAAAATCCATTAAAGTGAGGCCTAGATTTGGTTAAATCCTCAAAATTTGGCCAAATCCACCAATTTTAGCATAACTGGAATAACCCCCAAATCTTGGGTTCCTGTTCGTATGGCACCCCTTGTGACCAGGGCCCTAAAAATTCAACCTAGCCCACATTGGGAAAATTCAGGTTGCCACGTGGTGCCCTCCGATTGGGCTACGTGTCACCCTGTGATTGGTCTGAGACACATCACACTGCCACATCAACCTACCTAGTTAACATCCCATGTCATCATCCATACTACCATTTCACTTGCCCAGTCAACTACCATGTCAACATCCATACTATCGTGTCACCTGCCCAATCAACATCCATACTACCATGTCAGCCTTTTGTACAGTGCCACGTCAACCTTCTCTACTACCACGTCAACATCCGTACAGTGCCATGTGACTTTCCCAGTTAGTTTCCATGTCATCATCCATACTACCACATCACCTTCTTAGTTAGCTTCCATGTTAGCATCTGTACTTCTACGTGAGCCTTCTGTACAGTGCCACGCTAACCTTCCATACTGTGCCACATCACGCCTAAAAATGCCAAAAATGAGTGACATGTGTCACCTCTTGGTGTTTCCATGTGTCATACTGATGTCATCATGATGTCATGCTGATGTCACTTCCACATACTGTTGACGTCGGTAGTACGACCTATTGACTGTTGACTTTGACTTTTTTTGCCTGTTTGGGAAAATGATCAGAACACGATAAGTTTCACATATGGTGTCCATTTTCAGAAAAAACATATATGGTCAGAATCAACCCAACGAGCCCGATGCAATGGAACTGGTTTTGTTTGATTTCAATAAATTTGAGTTTTAGGCATTCCTGGATCTATTTTGGATCATGCCTGCCCACTAAGACCTTTTGGTCCTCCAAAAGGATATTAACCAATCATCAAGTGCGAGATAGGCCTCCCAACTTGTCCTTTGTCTTTAAACTCTATCCTATGCACCTGCTGCATCATAATCAATTTCACAATAACCATGAAAACTGAAAGCATATTGTTAGCCACTTGAATTGATTCACATATTACTGAATCCACTACCATCCATGTAGAAAACATTAGTAGCAATAACATTAGAAATAGGACTGAAAATAAACCAATAGTTTTGATGTTCTTGCATGACATCAACTTATCTTGAAGAAAAGTATGATTGAACTTCCATTCTAAAACTATCTCATGTTCATGCTTAAGATCAACTGCTTTAATTGCCAAAATTATAGGTGTGTTGCTTGCATAAGTTGATTTCCTTATTGTTCCATTGTTTGAAGAGATTGATTTTCTTTTATGTGATGAACATGTACAACATATTCATTTCCTTCTTTAGCTAAGCAATATTGATTATGTTCCCTGTAGAATATTGCTTTGCGATCATATAAATAAAGGCTTCCTAAGACCATTCCACATGTTTCTAGCGGCACCATATCACATGTTACTTCATCCACATACTTAGATGTAATTGAAAATTTTATGATACATTTCTTTGTTATGGCCAATTTGTGATATTTGCTTATTCAATTTAGTGAATAGGGTTTGTGATGCATCTTAGTTATCAATCCCAATTTCTTAACCACTTTTTCTAAAATTAAGTTAGATTGAGATCCACTATCTATCAATGTATCGATATTAGTATGTTTCATTATGAACCTTATATGAAACAATTTACTTCTAGAATCACATCCATCACCAATTTTACTTGACAAACCAACTCTTGTGATCTTAGTCTCATCACCTGAATCATACCCCAAGTCTGTTGGTCGTGTTGATGTTGCAATTGTTTGCCTCCCTTTCCTCTCTTTGAACCACTTTGGTCTCTTATCTAGGTGCAATTTCCAACAATGGTCATCATCATGCCCTTCTTTATTGAAATGCTTGCAAGAGAGCTTCTCTTCCTTCATGGTCGATGAACTTGCTTTATTTCCATTCCCCTTTGTTTTGTCTTCTTTCCTTGAAAATGATTCCAATGATACACCAACTCATGTTTTCCCTGCTTCAATATACGCTGCTTGAACAAAAACCTCATCAAGATTAGTAGGTCCAAACATAAATACAGAGTTACGAATATGTGTAGGTAAACCTCCTATATACTTCATTAGAGTTTCTTGTGTATGTAATTGAATATTTAACATTAATGCCATCTTACAAAATTCATCTGTGTATTCTTGCATCATTTGTCCTTTTCTTAGTTTAAGACTTTTCCATCAATTAAAGCCTTTTCCTTATAACCTAAGGGATAAAACTACTTTCTAAGTGCAAAAACAAAAATCTTTCCATGATGGAAATACATTACCAACTTGTTGAGTACCATGTTGCAACTTACTCTGCCACCAGATGAGTGTTGTGCATGCAAGATGAAGTGATGCCAATTTGATTTGGGTTGCCTCATCTTTGGTTTGTTACACACTACAATACAATTCCATATGTTTGACCCAATTATCAAGCCTCTCAGTATTGACTTCCCCATCATACATGGGAATTTCGAATTTTACATCAAGTTTAAGTAATGGCATATCATTCTTATGTTTATGAGAATGTTTTCTTGCGGTAGAAGTTGAACTTGTAATTGAGGAAGAAGAAGAAGATGGAGATGAAGGACATGACAGAGGAGGTTTAGAAGGGTCCTCTCCTTCTTCTCTTTTGTCTTGTTTTGAATATTCCCCTTGAAAAGACCTATTTCGTTCCAAGTAATCATCATATAAGACCTTTACCATCTCAGACATGGAGAAAAAATTCTTTTGAAACTCTATCTCGTTCTGAGACATTCCTTTTTCAAATGCCATCTTATCACTTTGAGATGCCCTCTTTCTTGATCCAATCTCAGGATCTTGTAAATTCTAACCTTGTACAATATCTACTACAAACAGATATTCAGAAAAAGAACAGAAAATATACAATGGCAAATACAAACATTACACAAATATTTTTCCCCTGGAAACCCAAACCGGGAAAACCAACATATTCTATATTCATTCATTGTGTTATAATTTTTACAATAAAAAATACATATAGGAGCTAGCGACATCCAAAATCCTAACCCAATGACCTAGATTAGTCCAAAATCCTAATTCCTTAACTAGAAATAGAAAACCATCGGAAAAGAAACCATGCGCCAAAAAACCACCTAAATATAATGTGGTCCCGATGCAGAATTTTTTTTCAGGGGTGCTGCCCCTAAACCCTTGTGTGAGGGGCTCCGCCCATTGCACAAAATATAAAACATACCCAATAGATATCCTTATACAAACTCTCCTTCACCATGACTTTTCTTTTCCTTGGTAATCATGCAAACTCAAACAACCAATTGTCAACCTACTTTTATACCACTTGATCCACATCAGCCTTCCGTACTATGCCATGTTAGCCTTCTGTACTATGCCACATTACGCCTGAAAATGCCAAAAATGAGTGACATGTGTCACCTTCTGGTGCTTCCACATGTCATGTTGATGTCATCATGAAGTCATGCGGATGTCACTATTATGTACTTTTGACATCAACAGTATGACATGTTGATTGTTGACTGTTGACTTTTTTTGCCTGTTTGGAAAAACAATTAGAACACTATAATTTTCACATATGGTGTCCATTTTCAGAAAAACAATATATGGTTGGAATCGTCATGACGAGTCCGATGCAATGGATCTAGTTTCATATGATTCTGGGAACTTTAATTTTTAGGCCTTACTGGATTTATTTTGGCTCAACCACCATACCATTAAGAAGACACATGGAAAATCAATTTCACCACTAGATCGTGTGGAATCCAACATGTACTCGTAAAAAAGGATAAAAAAAGCAATGAGTATGGTATCACTAGAGTATATATATATATATATATATAAGTGAAATTGATTGTAAAAAAATCACTCTACCAGACTATAGCGAGGAGAGAAATCAAGCCAAATTCCAGAAGATAGATGAAGAATGTGCAATCGTTCCACATGGATACAACATTTTGTTACTCTTCAGGAATGGCACAAATAGTGATGCCCATTTAATTAATTATTGTATAACAAAGATACAATAAATCAATGCATTGAAAATACCTTAGGCTTATATGGCAAGGCGAACTTTCAAAATCTAGGAGAATATCCTAAGTCAACAATCAACAAAAAATGTTTTCATTTTGTAGATATCAAAACAACCATTCATGTACATTAGTTTTGATGGTTTCTGGTGCAAGGGTACTAGAAAATCCTATCTTCCAGTTGTGATCAATTTCTTGGAGGTTACTACTTGAGATATATATTTGAGAATCATATGAAAATACCAAGAACCAACTGTGAGATGCTTTATGGTTTCATAAATATTGCCACAAAATCCCTAAATAGATGCCATCACGAAAAATAGAGATTTTTTTGTTATTGTTGGGTTTTAGAAAGAGATCAAATTGCATATAAAAAGAGTTGTTGGCATTGAGCCTAGGGGGATGAGGGTGGGGTGGGGGGGAGAAAGGAGAGACTCGTGTTATCACAATTTCTTTCTTAAAATCATATGTGTCCTGGGTTAGAAATCAATAATCGAATGTTGTGCACTATTGTCATGTCTAGAGGACCTAGTGGAAGACTCTGAGTTCCATTAGTTGTATTCATATTTGGTAATACTATCTTGTTTGAGTATAATGAAGACTCTCCACTCTATTGAAAAATTATATTCCAGATAAGTATGAGTTTCCATACTGTGCACTGTGGTCATTCATGCAGACTTGTGTTTATTTAAAACTCATGGTAATCTATATGTCATGGTTTCTTTGAATTTGTTAATTAGCCATTGAATGTGAGTATGCATATTTGTGATTTCTTGGTAACCATTTGTTGAGTTAATTACTGATATGTATTTTCTTTAAAGGGTTCCTACTTATGTGAATTATTTATGTATCTTGACAACTTATCTTTATCTCATGTTCAATTTCTGTTAATCCTTCATGTTGAAAATGAGTATGGATTTTTGTGCTTTTCTAGGTAACTATTTACCAGGTTAAGGCTAATGTCTATTTTTTTTAATTGTTATCAGGTTGTATGAACTATTTCTATATCTTGGTAGATTAATGTTATCTCATGCTCAATTTTTGTTATTCTTCTTGCTACTAATTGGGATACTATGAACTAATTCTATATCTCAATTAGGATAATATAGGTTTAAAATAGAGATAGATTAGTTCTTTCTGTTTCTTAGATAGTAGTTTAGAACTATATTTAGGTTTCAAAAGAGCTTCAACGAAAGTCTCCTTTCAAGGAGAAAATCCTCCTTAGTGGTAACCGGGCTGAAATACCAGTGAGGATTTCCATCCCAAACGAGTATAACCCTAATTTGCGCCATGCTCGAGAAATTTATCCACGTTGAATGCTAGGAACTTTTCAAGGAATAAACATTTTGGCGCTAGAAGGAGGACCATACTGAAAAACTAACCTTGTGGAGCTATTAATTTTAATGTTTTTAATTTTTATGGATTCTTACCAAAATCTTATTTGGAGATGTTTTTCTGGATGAGTATCATATAGCACTCCATTAAATATAGTTAAACTCTTGTCAAAAAATAAGTTTGATGGTGAGAGTGAAACTGGTGCATATGAACATGTTGTTCAATTTATTCAAAATTGTATTTCTCAGAATATTCTTCACAAAGGTGTCATGTGCATATTATCCACTCTTAATTTCAAAGGCCGAGTTAAGAAGTGGCACGAGAAATTTCGAATGCATCTATTCATTCATTGAAACAATTTATAGACGAGTTTCTATTTGATTTTAAAATTTTTGATTATGATAATTTTTGTGAGGAATTGAATGATCTTAGGATGAAATTAGATGAATCATTAGAATAATTTTCTACAAGGTTTATACATATTTGTTGTATATTTTCTTTAAAAGATATGCCTTCTATTAGTGAATGGTTTCAACATCTTATTTCTCTTTTTTATGATTGGGATCAACTAATCATTAATAAATATGAATCATGCATTAATACTCATTTGCATATTGATTTATAGTTACATGGAAATCTTGAGAATTTGGAAGTTGTGGGTGAACAACATTGTTTGGCAACTTTATTCACTATCATAGATAAGGATTGAGAGGAACATGATAGTTTATAACATGTACATGTGAGCTATGATAGTTCTTATCTTTCAACATCCTCTTTAAATGAGGAAGAAGGTTTGAGTAGAGATGAAGAAAGTCATCACATTCTAGAAAATACAACATCTATCTCATGAGTGAAAGAGATTAAATATAAAATTTGTGTTCATAAGACAAAACAATCTTCTCATAGTTTGATTGAAGAGATTCAAGACCAACTTTTGTGAGACTCCATTACCGGTTGTTCTGTTGATTCTCCATCAAAATTAATCCTTGAATCTTCTCATTTTGAAAAGTCTTGTGATGTGCTCTCACCTTTTTCTCTTTACTATGAAAATTATTATGTTTTGGATAAAGTTTTGTGTTCAAATATTTCAATAGATAATACCATGAATATTTATCAATTAATTCTAACAGAAGAAGTAAATACACAATATTCCAAATTGAAACCAAACACAGATATCCTAATAGGAGAAAAGTTCTGCTTCAAAAATGTTGTTTTTTCAAGAGATGTTTTTCATTTTCTTTCATCTTCCACTTACTATTATTTGTATATTGATATGTTTAATGGTTGTGACACTCAGGAAATCATTTTATATACTTTGGAATTTCATTCTATATGGATAGACTCTAATAAGGTGCAAAATGGTAATAACTTATATTTAGGAGATGAAAAGAATGAAACCTCTTCCCATGAATCTTTCAGTTTTATGCTTTATCAATATTCTACATGTGAATAAGGAATTTCTATAGAAAACATATTTCACAAAGTGTCTTCTATTGATTCAAAGAAATATAATATTAGTGGAGAGTCTTCTTGTTTAAGTAATCATCTAGGTGATATTGAAAGATTTAATAAAACAAATGATGTTAATGGTTTCCACCCTATTAATAACAATTTGTCTTATACAATGAGGTATGATAGATGATACACATTATTTTTTTTTATTACCCAATTAAAATTTGGTTATTTTAAATACGAGTTCAAGGAGACTTGTCAAGGAAATGAGATATTTTAGTTTCAACCAATGGTTATGTCAGATTCTCATTATCTTGCTCCAATCTCTGAAATCAATCATGCCAAAATTCTTCCACAAGATATTCTTCATAGAAATTTTATACATTATCCTCACTCATATGAAGATTCATTCCAATATTTCTACATTTTTCATTGTATATATCATGATAAAATAGAAGATTGGTCAGAGGAATATTTTCGTGCAAGATTTCTTGTAAATAATAATTCTCTTATCTTGCACATGTTAGATATAGGTCTAGATTTTAAATTTTTTCTTCTTGTAGTTTATTATTAATCAAATTTCTATCTCTAATTTGTGATGTACATATGATTGCACGGTTGAAGTTACATGAATGGCTACATTGGCAGTTTTATTACATGTAGTTTTTAATAATCAATGTAGTTTAGAGTAGGTTTATTAGTAGATTAATTAGTTTAGTTTTGGTTTGCTTCTTTCACAGGTAGATTATCTTTATTTTTTTCACTCAAATAATTTAGTTATGAAGTAATATATCAATGTCAAGATGAAGACAATTCATCATCAGGATGCATTCACTGAGTTTTACTTTACCTTTATTCTCTCTTGGTTATTTACCATCTTTCTCATGATTACATTAGTTAAACCTTTCTTTTCAAGTCCTATCTTTAACTTTTGATTATCATTTTGTAAATTCTAACCTTGTACAATGTCTATTGTAAACAGATATTAAGAAAAGAACAGAAAATATACAATGACAAATACAAACATTACATAGATATTTTTCCCCTGGAAACCCAAACCGGGAAAACTAGCATATATTATATTCATTCATTGTGTTACATTTTTTACAATACAATATACATATAGGAGCCAGCGGCATCAAAAACCCTAACCCAATGACCTGGATTAGTCCAAAAACCTAATTCCTTAACCAGAAATAGAAAACCATTGGCAAAAACCATGTGCCAAAAAAACCACCTAAATACATGACACATTTCTCGAGGCAGAAAAAAATATTCCAAGGGCACTGCCCCCAGACCCCCACGCGGGGGGCTTCACCCCCCTTTACCACCTGAAGGGGGGCCTAGTGACCCCCCCTCTAACCCCCCTGCGCGCTCGGTGCATACGCTCAGACGCTACTACTCGTGCAAAGAATATAACACATACCCAACACATTTAATAATTGTAAGGACTTAGTTGTGAAATTTTTAATGCAATTAGTTTCTAAGATTGTGAAGCAAGAATATTTTAAGAGAGAAGACTATAAATAATTTGATTTTTTTGTTACATATCACTTTTATTCTTTTAATTTCTTTTGACGTGTAACTTAATTAATGAGGCTCTCATGATTTCAAATCAATGTCATAACTCTTCATTTAGTTTAGGATTTTCCTTTTTCTATATTAGATTTCTTTATGTTATTTGATTTTAATAAAAAGACTTGATTAGATCAACATCTCATGCATTGGTAAAAGGAATTTTTATCTATCACAATCCTAATTTAAAGGAAAGAACATTTTAATATGAAAAAAATTAAAGGATATAATAGGGAAAATAGTTCAAATTGAGAATTCAACGTATCCCTCATAATCTAGTTCCTCCTTTATATTTTTTACTTGTGATATGCTAAGATATTGGTTTACACATTTTTCCTTGTTGGGATGTTGGTATATTCAGAGATTATCTTATTTTGACAATTTATCTTATATGTCTAGGTTATTTTGATTAAATAAGTTTTTTGTACTTTTCTATATTTTTGTTTTTCTTTCCCCACACTTTCAAGTTTGTTTGACTGTTATGATTTTTCGATTGAAGATTTGGAATTTACAAGTTTTCAAAGATTTATGTTTTCTTTTTTTTTTCTTGAAATTTTGAAAGGTATTATAATCCTCGACAAATAAATGATAGCATATGGGTCATGCTTAAACTCTTTTCTACAACTTACAACATTACACTTAATCATTTGTTTAAATTTCTATTACTTATAAGTAAAATTTCTATATTTGTGGTGGAACTCCTATGCTAACATGAATTCATATTTATAACATTGGCACATTTACACTTTAGGTTTCTTACAAGTTTTATTTTGTGTGCCCCATTCACTTCACATTAAATAACTTATACCAAAAATGATTGAGTGAGGGAAGAACTTAAGCTAAAAATTGAAAGTGAGTAATATGTCAAGCAAATCTAAATAACTCTCGTATCACCCCACTTCCCTAAACACATAATTGCACATGCAATATACATATATACAAATCAATAAAGGTTTAACATAATAAAAGGGAAGTTGAAAGAACTTTGCAGTGTGGGAAGTACAAGTAAACCTGTCGAGTCTATGGATGCTCGTTGGAAGTAAGGCCATACTTGTATGATACTAAGGAACCTTCATTGGGGCTATGGATGCTTGGAGGTAGTGATTAAATTATGGGTTAATGAGAGATGAGGAACACACACAGGCAATTTTTTACTCACCCACTAGTAAATATGACCAAATTTGTGATGGTTTTTCGTTGCTATTGCCACACTTATCTGTCACAATTTCCATGAAAGAGAAGACTTTTTTTCGTCGTTTTATCCACAAACCAGGTGTTCGTGGAAACAACTACAAAATTATCTCTCCACGTGTCATCACCATCAAGATGGGTTAACCCTATGCATCGTTGAAAATGGCTCGAAACTTCGTCACAATTACGACAAAAAACCGTTCGCATGTAAAAACAAATGTGGAAAGTTGCGACACAAAAGCATGGCAATAGCGACAAAAATTTATGCCAAGACAAAAAATTATGACACAGATGTTGTGTGTGCAACGCAAAAGCGTGGCAAATTGCGATGAAAAAATGTGGCAATGTAAAAAAAATTGTGAAAAGTTGCGATGCAAAAGCATGGCAATGTAAAAAAAGTTGTGGAAAGTTGCGATGCAAAAGCGTGGCAATAGCGATGAAAATTTATGCCAAGACAAAAACTTATGACACATATGCTGTATGTACGACACAAATCCGTGGTAAATTGCGACGAATAAAAATTGTTTTCTGGTGAACTATCGTCGATATTGCAATGCGTCCTTTAAGTTTAAAAAAAAAAATACACAAGATATGGTATTACCATATTACATTGTAATATGGTATACCATATTACAATGTAATATGGTAATGCCATATTACATTGTAGTATGGTATTACCATATTACATTGTAATATGGTAATTCCATATTACATTGTAATATGGTAATGCCATATTACAATATCTCTACTTTCTCAACAAAATGCAAGAAGTTGCTTTTAAAAAAAACTTAGGATAGCAATTTCTCCTGAGTGGGATAGTGACCTTGGCATTCATGAGGAAAAACCGTGGCAATGTAAAAAAAATTGTGGAAAGTTGCGATGCAAAAGCGTGGAAATAGTGACAAAAATTTATGCCAAGACAAAAACTTATGACACAGATGTTGTATGTGCGACATAAAACCATGGTAAATTGCGACGAATAAAAATTGGTTTCTGGCGAACTATCGTCGATATTGCAATGCGTCCTTTAAGTTTAAAAAAAAAAAATACATGAGATATGCTATTACCATATTACATTGTAATATGGTATACCATATTACAATGTAATATGGTAATGTCGTATTACATTGTAGTATGGTATTACCATATTACATTGTAATATAGTAATTCCATATTACAATGTAGTATGGGATTACCATATTACATTGTAATATGGTAATTCCATATTACATTGTAATATGGTAATGCCATATTACAATATCTCTACTTTCTCAACAAGATGCAAGAAGTTATTTTTAAAAACAACTTAGGATAGCGATTTGTCTTGAGTGGGATGGTGACCTTGGCATTCAACAAGATAGGAAGTAATTCATTGATCACAAGTGTAGAAGGTGTGCAGGTCCATAGGTGTAGCCGACATTTCTATTGAAAGATGGATGCTAGAGAAAATGTGTAGATCTTTTAGATTGAACAAGATTATATATATATATATATATATATATATATATATATATATATATATCCCCTGCAAATAATCAAGGCACTAATCAACCAAATATTGGAAGCATGTGTTATCATGAAGTTGGATTAGAAGTAAGGATACCAATATGACAATATACACAAATAATAATTTGGAATATTACTTTCAAAAAAACACATGGATTGCATGAGTGAGTCATTATGAAATTTATATTACACAATACTATGACAACACTTATAAGATTGATGGATGATATATTAAGACCATTTCTCGAACACCTTTATTGTAGCCTCCTTGGATGATATTCTGACTTTTAGCAAGATTTGGGAAGATCATTTGAAACATTTGGAGATGATATTTTTAACCCTTCAAAACAATTAATTGCAATCCAACATGAAGAAATATGAGCTTGGAAAACAATTATTGTTGTGTATGGATTTTGTAGTTAGAGGATGTGATTTTTGTATTGACCTAAGAAATATAAAATTCGTTGTAAATTGGTTGATCCCAGATAATTTAATTGAACCAATGTAATTCATGGGGTTAGCAAATTATTTAGGAATGAAGTGTCTCTTCAATTCTTATTAGAAAAGGCAAGTAGAACCTTTCAATTCATTGCAATTGAAAACCAAGTAACTGAAGCTTTGACATGAAAGAATTGTAATGCATCAATATTAAATCTATTGAAACTTGTAATTTCATTTGAAATCAAAGAAAATGTCACATGATACATAATGGGGGAACCTTTGATACAATGAAGGAGTTGGATAACATAACACTTGAAACTTTTGTTGGTGCAATCATAATATACCCCAAATAAGATAAGGAATTGTACATCATAGTTTAGGCATTGAAGTACTACATGAATTATTTGTTGGGAAAACAAAACAAATTCACTCAAATCATAAGATTTTATGATCCTTGTCAATTGATCCAAGTGACAACAAAGCCCAGACTTCATGTGAATGGTATCCTGCAACATTTTGATTCGGTAATCAAGTATGATAAATATATACAAAACCACATGGTCAATTTCCTTTAAGACATCTTGGTTTTTATTTGACCATAGCTCAAAAGTTAAACTCTTATGTACTTGAAGAATATAAGGGATTACCTACATCTAGCTCAAATTTTGGCAAATGGTTAAAACCTTACAAAATTTGTATAGATATGCATGTCTCAAGTCTTTGAGATGATTGTAAGCATGAAGGAGGATTAAAGTATAAATTTCATAATTTTGTTGTTTAGAAAGGAGAGCCAAGAATAAGCTCATGTGGGAAGCTTGAAGCTATAAAGTGGATATACATTTTAGAGTAAACAAGACTAAATATTATGGTAGTTATTATGATAGTCGGGGAATTTCTCTCTTCCAATACCTTATATCTTCTTTATGGATTTATTTTGATGATAGCCACCTACAAATGTCGATGCAATAAAATAATATGAAGGCATACATAAATTTGTAGATAAAAGATAATATGTCAATAAGTTCCGCTACAAATCATATAAGAAGTACATTTTCCTTATAAAACAATACTTACCTCATGTATTTTCCAAGTACATAAATAATTTATTTTATGTTGTTGTCAAAGTCGTCTGGGAGAGATAAAGGTAGAACATATTGTAACAAAAAACAAATAATTATTATTTTTTTCCAAAAAATGCATACCAATAAGGAAATATATTATAACCTACTAATTACCTTAATGAATGTATGCCAATAATTTGTTTTAACCCCACCAAAATCACCTTTTTTAGTTAAGATATTTTGTATGTTTGATGAAAACCCTGTCGAAAAGCTAATTTTTCGAATGACCTCTTTTACAATATTGCTCTGTTGCTCCATCAATAACCAAGGAAGACTAATATTTTGTTCATGACCATCACGATTAGAATTAAGAATAACACTTTGCAATGCATGATTAGCTTCCCGGATGTCACAAAAAATCTTTCCAATTCTCTCTTTGTCATTCCTTCCATCTAATATTCGCCATAACAATTTTGTTATGTTCTTCCTGATATGCATTGCATCAAACAAATGAACTATTTGTAGGTGCTCGTAGTATGGAAATCTACTGAATTGCATTGGGTAACTTTTCATTCTTCGTGGAAGCCCATTCATGCCTTAACAACATTCATGAAACATCAACAAATTGAAATTAACACTAATTAATGGGACAAAATGAAATTAATACTAATTAAATTAACCAAAGATTTATATAATAGGTCATACATAAATAGTTTGCATACCTTGAAGATTTCTAATATATTCCAACTTCAATAGGCGAGGTGTCATTCTTCGTGGTTTTTTTCCATTTTCTTCTTTACCATTGAAATTTGCTTTGTCTGTAGTTCAATAACTATGGTTCTTAGGCAGAAAGTGCCTATACTCATCAAACACTTCCTTTTCTAAACTCCTTGAACGATGAGATTTTATCCTCGAACCACAAACCGGGCATGCAAATTTGCCCTTTGTTTGAAGACCTACAAGATATATGAATAAATGTAGTGTCAAATTAGAGTTACAATTTAAAATAATGCATTATTTTTTCAATAAATATATATAATATTAAATCACAAAATAAATTAACAAAATACCACAAAAAATGTGTTAACCCGGGAGCATCATGAATTGTCCATGATAGTATTCCATGGAATTGAAATCGTTTTTGCCCTATTGGTCTAGAGATGTCATACATAGTTATGCCAGCCCATAACTTCAACAACTCATCGATGAGAGGCTCAATATATACGTTCATATCTTTAACCTGGTACCTACCTAATTGGTTCAACATACTACATGATTAATTATACTTATGATCTATATGTCGTGATATATAAAAGAAATAATTACCATGCACGAAACAAATAAATGCAATATTTTGTCATACTTTAAAACAAATAAAAGATAATTAAATACCTGGAACAATCATTGCCAACATTGTGTGCTCTCTCTTGAATGACATCCAAGGAGTAAGGTTATTGTTTATAACAAAAACATGTCACACTAATTACGTAGAACAAATCTCTCCAAATGGATTGACACCATCAGCTGCCAACGAAAGTCTAACATTACAAGGCCCTTCTTTAAAAATTGGCCACTTTTCTTCGGTGTAGTTCAATGCAGAACCATATGCAGGCATTCAAAGAACATCGTCTTGACTTATGTTCTTTGCATGGAAATCCATAAACTGTGCTATACTTTGGCACCTAAACAACCGCTGGAAATGTGGAATAATCAGAATATAATGAAGAACTTTGCGAGGCACCTTCTTTGACGCTTTATCGGTTCGATATCTACTTGTTTGACATTGTGGGAATTCATTTTCTAATGCATATTGTCCATAATATATGATATGATCATTAGGACATGCATCAATAGCCTGATAGTCCATTCCAATTTCTTTCATAATCACAGATATTTCTCAATATGTGCGTGGAAAAATATTTGACGTCAGTAATAGAACATCACCTAACAATCTACAAATTTCTAAACAATAAGTCAATGTAAACAATATTAATCATCAATATATCATCCCATATACTATTTTACAAATTAGAAAACAATAGCAATGTAGGAAAAAATTGAACCTTTTAAGTATTTGTGAACATGCATGCATAAATGCCCCCGGGGGGGCAGCTCAATTGGCAAGTGCCGTGAAAATGAAGTTCCTTGAGGTTTCGAGTTCAATTCCCCCCGACTTACCTTGTGTGCCGCGTAAGGGGCATCGTGGGTGCACCTGGAGGTTATAGGGGTAGCGGTTGGATAACACGGCCACGTGTAACGCG
>JZKD02S2192585.1:161193-197055 GCA_000966675.3 Picea glauca | reverse complement strand
CTCTTACATTTATTATATCTAATTACCCATTTATTATATCTAACTACCATAGTGGGCCTTATTTAATAATATAGTAGACTTAGTCCACCTTACATTGAATGACCTCCACTATTATCACTATGGGCCCTCTTGGCCCCCCCACTACCTCTCTAGCTACCTTACATATTTAGTCTTGGGTTTTGTTTTGCATGCTTAAATAACAGATGATCTCTTGTACATTAATAATTATATGTAATATCAACAATCTATCTTGTCACTAATGACAACCTACCCATTATTTTAACAATATGTTGAGGATAGAAAATAATTTATGCGGAAGAGGGAAATGTTATTAATATTTATCTTAATATATATGTAGAAGAGGGAAATGTTGAGGATAACAAAGAATTTATTGGGAAGAGGGAAATGTTACAATATATTGCATCTATTACCCTTTTTGTTATAAACATGAGTTTCCTCCCTATCTTATATATACCATAACTTATCATTTATCAATCTAACAATCAACTTCAATATTTTATTCATGGAGATTTCTTCCTTCATTTAATTGAATTAGTAAGTGCTAGCCAACCATTAGGTGTGCAAGTATCCCAACCATTATTGTCACAGTTATATTATTTTCAATTTATGCAAGTGTGATCCCTTTTGGGTACTAGGGATGTAACAAGTGGTATCAAAGCTTCAATCAAGATTTGTTGGTTTTTTTTTGTTAGGTCTTAAAAATAAAAGAGAGAAGAAAATGACAATCAATTACTATCGTTTCACCGATCAGGGTTGAGTTTCAAGAGCAATTCCATATCTTTATCAATGAAAAGAGAAAGAGTTTATAGCTAAAATTGAAGGGAAAAGGGTATGTGGATTCCGTAAACCTACAATATTATGGAATCCACATACCCTTTTCCATAGAATATACTAACTAGATCCAAAAACAAAAGACATGAAATATGGTACTACACATATTATAATATATTATCAAAGAAAAAATAAGCTACATGAAATTTGGACATTTGAACAAAAATTTACAAGTTAAATGAGTACATCAATAAAAAATAACATACTAACCTTGAAAGTTCAAAATCCGAGCTATGTAGATCGAGAATTGGATTTGTTCAACCGATGGGTGACGGAAAAAATAAACAACTCAAACAAAAGCGAAGAACAGTGTCACAACTATAGAAATTTTGTTGCAAAGTTTCTTAAAGTCACGTATATATAGATCAAATAGTCAACTAGCCATTAACACCGACCAATGAGATAGGCAAACATTTCGTCGCTATTGCCATGAAAGTTTGTTGCTATTGTGACGAAAATCCTAACTAGGTTAAAATAAGATTTTCGTGGATATTGCGACGAAAATCCCACCCTGTTTAAAAAAAAACATGAAACTAGTGGAAGCGTGAAAACATTTCGTGGAATAATCCACCCATATGTAGTAGTGACCCAGAGTGAAGGCCCTAGATCACGCCTTAAATTAATTGTTTCTAGATTAAAAGCTAAGGAAAATTATCTTCATAAATTGGCTTGAAGAGGTAGTCTTTCAGTTACCTGGTGTCTATGTTTAGTGTGAATATCTTTTAAATTCATAAACATATGGTGGTACCCATTATTAAGAGATATATATTTACAATCATTGAGGTTATTTTTAACATTTAGTCTAAATACTTCTTTTAGGTAATGTTAGACAAAGATACAGAAAGAGATAGTTGCTTCACCCAATGTGTCACCATTTGTTGAGGCCTCAACAACTCCCCTTAAAATTTTTGCATAAATTTAGGTTCCCCCCATTAAATTTTTCGAAATTACTGCCTTATCTTGTATTTCATTTTGTTTGATTGATTTAAAATAATGGTTTTATGATTATTTTCTTTCTCTAGTTTTTGGTCTTGAGTGTTCCTTATGGTCGATGTTGTTGGGTTTATCTTTATGGGACAATGATTTGGTGATATAATATTTTTAGAAAAAATTCATCTCTAAAATTCCATCCATACATCCAACTCAATGATGCTGATTTTGATGATGGATTTGTTGTGTCTTGTAAACTTATTGTTTCGTCACATTTTTAATGATTGTTCCTTCTAAGTCTTTTGCTCCCTTGTTATTCAACATCGTTTTCATATTCATTTGAACTTATTCAAGTTGATCCCATGCCTCTATTTGCGAAATTTGGATTAACACGATGTTTCAACAGTCTAACCAAGTTTCGATTTTTGGTGCATAAGTGAGTTAGCTAAGCATTTTAGCGAATCAAAATAATTCAAGAAAAAGTCAATTTTTAAGATAGTTGATTTGTTCCTTAAAATATTTCATGTTAAGGAGTGAAAGAAAGATTTTAGTTTTGAATTTTCATTAAGCATTATTTTTACGAATCTCAAATTTTTGCTTAAAATTATGCATTTCTATAATTTTACACTCTTTGACAAAATAATATTAACTCAATTAAAGGTTTTCTCATATGCATTTATTTTTCTCCTTCAAAGATTGTATATCAAATTTTGGTTTGGATACGAGCAACGAAATCTTAATTTGAACGAAGTATCAAATTTTATAAAGCTCTTACTTTAAAAAAAAATAAAAATAATAGTAATAAATAATAATAGAAAGTGATTTTTTCTCTTTGACTATTTTTTATTATTCTGGTCCTTAATTACGATTTTTATTGTTTTTATGGCCAAACTTTTACACAACATAGATAGAAGTATATCATTAACATAAATAAAAATCTCCCCCGGATGGGGTCACGTAGAGAAGGGATTTAATGGTGGTGCTTAGGAGGATGAGACTTGGAGCTACCATGTAGCACACACCATGGGAGCCCATGCCACTATTAGTTCATCCCCCCATGGGAAATATTCCCATTGCATACTTTTGGTGATCCCTCTGCACTCTCGCTTCACTCAAGTTTTAATGGTGATGGTCGTCTTAACAAGTCTATCACCTCTTGCAATTATAGTTTTTATCAACGATGGGAGGCTTAAGTGCATGCTTCTTCTTTCGCCTTCTCACTTCCTAAGTTCTCTTTGCAGCCTCACCCAACACTAGTTTCTTTACTCTACTCCCTCTAGTCTATTGCTTTTCTAGTTATGCCCCGCCAGTGTGGGTTCTCTAAGCACGACTCTTCCTGGTACTGTTCCTTTGGCTACATGGTGTGCAGACTAGTAAGGGGCTCCTCCCACAATAAAAAATCTAGAGGTTCTTCTTTGTTGATGTCTTCTACTACCCCATGCAAACAGATAATTCCTCACTCTCCTTGGTCTTTCTCGATGGATTGGTTCGATATACTTGGAAACTTTTTGCGCTTTACTCCTGGGCATTTTTGAGATCTCGCATCTACCTCTGCCACTTCTTCACATCCCCACGCCCCATTAGCTCCGCATTGTTGACCTCCCTCCATGATAATTTCTCATCTCGGTAAGGACATGGTTCTATCCCACTTTTGTATGGTTGCGAATAAGACACGTCTTGTGGATCATGCTACGCACCTTCAACCAACCAAGGAAGCAACGCAACACAACCCCATACCGACTACGACCAACCAACCTTTTGAGGATTGTGTGCGGATTTTGGAAACTGTGCACATTCTGCATGACCTAGTCTTCGAATTGCACCATGATATGACATACATGAAATTCAAGATGGATTTAATGGATCAACAGGGGGAGGGTGTTACTACCCTTCTTCACTCACTCTTCACTCTAGAAGGCAGTCCAATGAAAATGGTTCCACATGTGGTGAAAGACACGTGGATTATCTTGCTGAAGGACACAACACCACCTCCAGGTCAGATTCCATGACCCCGAGAAACAGGTTTCAATATTGTTGGTTTTATGTTAATTTTTTATCCCAATTATATTAGTTTTTTTGGTTATTCACTGCATAAAAATATAGTGTCTAGACAATTACATTTTGTTTTTTAAAATATTCTTTAAGATTACAATCTTTCTTTGATTAAAGGGCCGAATTGGTTTCCCTACAGGGCAGTCCAGGCTCACCTATTTTTGCTTAAAAGACTGGTTTCCCTTCGAGGTAATCCAGGCTCTAGAACTGAGAACCATCAAATTGTATGTTTCCCTTGATTATGACATGTAATATATAGATACTAACTTATAAAAAAAATCTCAAATGAAATTTAGGTTAAGATTCATGTGAATTGGTAGGTCACTAAGATCATGGAGAATGATTGAGAAGTTCAATTTTGATGCTTTTCATATCTTACTTCATTGCGCAAATTTCATTACCTTGTATATGGATTGATGATTATTTTCCAAAATGCATCATTGAGAATACTCCATTCTTTGTTTGGTTATTGATTACTTTGTTTTTCATAGTAATCTTTTAATATTAGGAAGTTATTATGGTAATAATAAAAAAATTGTGAAATCCATAAATTGATCTTTCTTCACATGATTTAAGTGAATTTGTGATTTTATTATGTCTCATGGGTTTTGAGTGAATTTGTGATTTTATTATGTCTCATGGGTTTTGTAAATGGTCATTGTATAAGATAAAGGATGAGGACAAAATTCCACGAGGAAGCCAAAATAGTGGAAGTGGAGTGCTAATTGGATGGGATTGTATACCATCAAATCATGGGAAATAATATTGGATTTTACATGAATTTTTTCTGAACATACAAGGTCATGGGAAATAATATTGTATTTTACATGAATTTTTTGTGAACATACCAAGTCATCTGATCACCAACATATGAAAAAGGAAAAGTTTATCTTACTAGAAAGTGCATGAAATTAGGGTTTGTACGGTTGCCATCGGATAAGGGTTTCAACTAGGTGGAAAAATTATTAATCCCGAGATCAACTAGATGGTAGTGGTGGTCCGACCATGTTAAACAAAAGGGTTTACCATATTTCCACACACAAGAAATCATAGCGATATTCGACCACAAGAAAGGCACCACTATACCATTAAGAAGATGCATGGAGAAGCAATTTCGTCCCGAGATTTCGTGGAAGCCAACATGTACTCATGAAATAAGATCGCATAAATGATGAGTTTGAGATCATAGGAGTAGATATCTCTATAAAAGTGAAATTGATTGTAAAATAATCACTCTACCAGACTACAACGAGGAGAGAAATCAGGCCAAATTCCAAAAGATAGATGAAGAATGTGCAATCGTTCCACGTGGATACCACATTTTGTTACTAATTGTGGATACCACGTGAATGGCACAACTAGTGATGTGTATCAAGTTAATGATTTTATAATAAATCTACGATAAATAAATGGATTGAAAATACCTCAAGCTGATATGGCACGATGACCTTACGAAATCCCAGAGATTATCGTAAGTCAACAATCGACAAAAAAGGGTTTTCATTTTGTAGATATCAAAACATTCATTCATGTACATTAGTTTCAATGGTTTCTAGTGTAAGGGTACTGTAAAATCGTGTCCTTTAGTTGCGATCAATTACTTGGAGGCTACTACTTGAGATAAGTCTTTGAGAATCATATGCAAATACTAAGAACCAACTATGAGATTATTCATGTAACACCCTGAGTTTTGAGCCCCCATTTTAAATAATGTGTTGTCACAATGCTAAGAGGCCAGAGTGCCAAAACAATTATTAAAATGTCATTGTGCCCAAGAAATTTTATGTTTTGATCATTATTAATAATAAATACATTTTTGGTTTCTAGACAGACAAGGACTAGATTTATAGGGTGCTATGATTCCACAAGAGAGGGGCTTGAGGGGATAAAATTTTATTTCTTGTTTTAATTATCCTTTTTTCTAAGGGAGAGGATCACTTACGTGAGCTTCTTGAGGGAGGCCAGGAGGTTCTTGATTCCCCACGAAAATACTTAAACCCATCCCTGGTCTGATTGGGGGGTTGGCTTGTTTGCTCATTCACTTCTTTTTTCATTCCATTCTTTCCCTCACACATTCATTCACTGGTTGTTTACTATTTCACACCTTGGGTGGAGATTTCACTCCATTCATTTCTGTCACCCGTTCATATTCCTCATCTATGTCTTGGCTTGGGAAAAGGAAAACGAATTGTTGAAGAGTAGCCATGGTATCATTGGTTGTAGAGGTCGCTGGTGTAATCCAGGCATGACTTGAGGCCTGCACGTCTGAGATGCATTGGCCTGTGTCCAGCCTTGTTCACAGATGGGATTCTTGAGAGTTCCAACATGGACATTCTGGACCAGTTGCGTTGGAGCCCTGAAAGGAGAAGGACTGCATGACGCAGAAGGGTGGAGGTGCATTCTCTTGGGTGGTGCAAGCTGGGAAGAAGACAACTGGGTACTTGGATTGCTCTGAGTGTTGGGAAATCCCATGAGAACTTGAGTGATGATTGGTTCGGGAAGACAAGTAACACTCTGGAACCATCCTTGTGGATTCATTGACCTGACTTGGGGGTGACACCATTGTTGAGATTTGGAGCAGTAACGTCTATGGTTGTGTGGAACGTCCTTGGTTTGCAACCAATTGTTGTCTTCTTTTATAAAGATAAGTGCTCTCTATTATGGTATTATTTATCTATATATGAATGTATTCCGTTGTGTATTTATTTATCATTTAATTGAATCTTTAGAATATGCATGCTTGATGGTTATTTCTGTGAATGTCGTTAGATATTTTCTTTTATGCGTCCTTATTAATTTAAAAAGGGTATCGGTAAGAGAAATAAGTCCAAGGGTGGGCTTGAAGGTAGCATATCCCAACCTGTGGGTGGTGGGGTGTGCTACAGATTGGTATCAGAGCTTCTGGTTCAAACATTGGGCCGATATGGGTCGTGTCTGTTGGTGAGAGTCTCGCGGTTGAGATCGAATTCTGACCTTGAATTTAAAAAGATGAGGAGGTATGGAATTGGATAATCTACGCAGGATCTAGAATGTCATAGATCCTTTGTAAGGGTTCGAAGGATCGTGACTGTCCCTTTTGAATCTAAGAGAGATCGCCACTGTGAGATCAAGAGAGATTAGGGATCGATGGATTAGAGGGAAAGTTAACAAGGGTCGTTCGATGAAGGTGAAGCAAAGGTTAAGTCACAACCGTCAGATCTCATTGGAGAGAAATCGACGGTGGGGAGGCATTGTGGGGATTGCAAAGAAAATTTAAGTTTCTACAAGTTGTGAGCCCACAATCACTCAGGATTGTTGATCTTGCTAGATCAACAGATCAACGATGGATCTCGATCCCATTACGAACGAGCATCTTCGCAAATCGGGGATCGAGAAGGAAAATTAAAGTGCAAGCAAGTTGTGAGCCTGCAATTGCTCATGATCGTTGATCTTGCTAGATCAATAGATCAATGGTGGATATCGATCCCACTATGGATAAGAAATAAAATTAAGGAGTGAGAGAGTTGAGTCTCTGCAATCACTCGTGGTCATTGATCTTCAAGAAGGGGACACGTGTCAGGTGATATCGTACTTGGGAGGAACCAAGAAGAAGTTGGGTGAGTAAAGGACTCCCGAAGCCTAAATCTCCAAAGATCCAGAGAATATCTAGGCTGTTGATCGAAGTGGACACGTGGAAGGAGATCCTACACTATGACGAATAACCACTTCAGAAAAAAGACGAATGAAAAAATCCAGAACTCCTGAAGGCCTGAAGCCTAGAGTTCATCTGAACCGTCCATCAACAAGGACATGTTGTGCCAGATATCTCACTTCAGAGACTTAATAATTCATAATGTTTTGCAGAGCGAATAAATGGGGAAAGAACTACCTAAAGTCTCGAAGTCCGGAGTTAATATGGACCTTTCGATAATGTAGACACATGTCGACAGATTGGCCATTTCGGGAATTCAGAGTTTGGGAGAATTGGAGTGTTCTAGTATGGAAACTCCCAAAGCTCGAAGTTTCGAAGACTGAAGAGTCGAAGTGGTGGGGCATTATGACGTCACCTGGAAGTGATGTGGACCCTGAAAGGTTAAGTAGTTCATAAATTTAGAGTTCGGGAGACTTGAGGAGTGCCAGCCTAAAATCTTCCCAAGCCCAAAATTCTGAAGTGACCTGGCTCGCAAACGTCACTTGGGATGACGTGGGATGTGTGCCACGTGTCAGTGAGTTTTAAACATGTGGATGATTGAAATGTCAGTTAGAGCATGACACACGTCACCTTCCTGATTGGGCCCTATGTCCACTTCTAGTACTTCACCACGTGGTGACAGATCGTGCAGTTCGAAGACTGGGCACTCTGGAGGAAAAATATGTGACAACTTGCATTGGGTCAAGAACTCCCGAAGGCCGGAGTACATATCGACCATTCCTCCTGAAAGACACGTGGTAGCAGATATCATAGTTTGGAGACGTGGTACTCCAGGTATTTTCAAGTCTTGATAAGTGAAAAGTGTCGAAGCCTGGAGTCTCGAAGATCCTAATGATCACAGATCTCATCAAAAAACCTGGACTGTTGATCCTGGAACCCTTCGGGGGTTTGTCGCTTCAACTTTCAAAGAAATTGTAATGTGATACTAATAAATCCTCCAAATCATGAAGCCATGAAGGCCCATAGAGATGGAGTGACATGGAAGGATGATGTCACCTGGGGTGACGTGGACCTACATTATACGTGCCATGTGTCATATTCTTTTAGGGTTTTCATAGACCTTTTGGGTCAATTAGAACTTGACACATGTCACTCGTAGAATGGGCCACATATTATCTCTGTGGTTTTGCCACATATCACCCCCCTGGTGTGTAGTTATTGATGAGTCTCTGGAAGTTCATAGGTTCAAGAGTTTTCATGTGTGATGTAGTAAGAACCTCCAAAGTTTGAAGCTCCAGACACTAGATTAGTGATACTTTGAAGCGACTCTCCGGGAGCTCGTTGGTTCGACGTTATAAGGGAATGTAGTGTGATGAGGGTGAAACCCTCGAAGCCCAAAGTCCTGAAGCTCCAGATAAGCGCTTTTCAACCAAGTGGAGGGTCATATTCGTGGTCACATGCGATTGAGAGCTGAAGGGAAGAGGGATAATGATCGATTTTGTGTTGTTTTTAGGACATAAAAGTGCTAAGGAAGGATTTAGCCCATAGTTTCGAGTCATGGTGACTTGGGAAAGTGGTTTGAAGGAAGCTCGTATGCATAATTGAATTTTGTATCAGTCAAGGGATAACATGAAAGTGTTATATATATATATATATATATATATTCTTCAGGAGTTGAACGAACCCATATCATTGTTGACAAATTTTGTTTATCATATACTTAATTCTAACAAAATGGTCCCTTGCACATTTTGCAGAGTTAAAGTGTTTCAACATATCAGTTAAAAATGCATATTCAAGAAATGGAAGAAGGAGAGGGAGCCTCCAACCATTACAGAGAGGCCGAAGGCCATAATACTAGAGTTGGTAATGTAGAGACAAAGTCTAATGGATGCAATGGTAGAGGAGAGAAAGAAACATTAATAGAAATTGTAAAAAGCCTGAAAATAGAATTGCAGAGCTACAAAGAAGACAATGACAGACTGATGAGAGAGAAAATTCAGATAAATGCTCAAGTGTTGCAGAGCTTAAATTAGTTGCAGAGGCAAACGAAGAGGGGATCAAACTCAAAACACGAGGAAGAAGGCATGTTTCATGAAAGAAGAGAGGATTGTGGAAGAGATGGTTATTTGAGAAGTGATAGAAGAACTCATATACACCACTCACTTCCTTACTCAACAAGAAATTTTTGTGCATCATAAGATTCCATAAGCAGTCTAGAGGTGTCTCCTGTTAGGCACCAAAGAAGGAGACATGAAGTGGACAATTTGCAAGGAGAGCTGATGAAGCTTAATCCATCCTCCTTTGATGGTTGCTTGGACTCAGGAGGTATTTTCAATTGCATAACTATTCATCAAACCTAGAAGCTAGGATTTCCACCTACCATTTACATAGGAAATATGCAATGTGGTGGGATCAATTGAAGCAAGTTGAATATATTAATGAGAATAGGATCACTTGGAAGTAGTTCAAGAAGTACTTCCAGAAGGAGTACCTCATAGAGCATTTCTATGACAAGAAAATGTAGGATTTATTTGAACTCAGGCTGGGAAGCATGACTATGGCAGACTATGAGAATAAGTTCTTGGGGTTGTTAAAGTATGTTAGGTTCATTGATGATGAGAAGGTGAAAATACATCGATGACAAGAAAATGTAGGATTTCTTTGAACTCAGGCTGGGAAGCATGACTATGGCAGACTATGAGAATAAGTTCTTGGGGTTGTTAAAGTATGTCAGGTTCATTGATGATGAGAAGGTGAAAATACATCGATTTCTAAGTGGACTACCAGCCTTTTATAAAGAAAAGATTAGGTATGATGAGCCCAATACCTTGACTAAGGTCATCAGGAAGGATAAATACTTGTATGCGAAAGGACAGGGAAGATAATACCTGTAGAAATCTTGGAAGGATAAGAAGAAGGATAAGTCTGATCAGAGGAGGAAAGGATTCAAACATCCCTTCAATAGGAATGAGCCTAATAGAAATCATCAATATTAGTATGTTAAGGGTGAATTCAAGAAAGAAGACTCCTTGGGAAAAAGGGGAAGACCACCAATCCAATGTTGGGGATGCAAGGAAGATCACCTATATAAGGATTTCCCACACAGAAAGGACATACTGAAGACTATGCACAACATCCAAGAGGATACAACAGTCGAAGATATGGGAAGGATTTATGCAATCTTAGATGATCGACAAGTGAAATACCAGTCCAATATGATCGAGGTGGAAGGTAAGATCATAAACCGACTTGTTTATATTTTAATTGATTCAGGAGCAAGTCATTGTTACATTGATCCTAAAATAGTGGATAGATTACATTTGGAGAAAAGTGAGCTTGGAAAATCAAGTTTGGTTCAGTTAGCCACTGGGACAAAAAGGAGAATCCACGATATGGTCAGAAGTTGTTCCATAAGTCTTAATGGTGTGAATACTAGTGTTGATCTGAATATCATACCCTTGGGGTCTTATGATATTCTAATTGGAATGGATTGGTTGGACAAGAATCATGTTGTCCTAAATTGTCACAGAAAGACATTTACATGTGTTGATGGAGATGGAAAACAAAGCACTATGAAAGGAGTTCCAAGACCCATCTCTATAAGGGAGATTTCAGACTTACAGTTCAAGAGATGTTTTAGAAAAGGATGCCAATTGTATGCAACCAATGTGGAAGATCTAGAAAATATGAAGGGGCCAAGCCTTGAAGATTTCTCGGTACTATAGGAATTTGAAGATGTATTCCAAGAAATACCAGGGTTGCCACCAAGAAGGGAGATAGATTTCTCAATTGATTTAGTGCCAGGAGCTACCCTGGTGTCAAAAACATTGTACATAATGAGCACACCAGAGTTAAAAGAATTACGAATGCAGTTGGAGGAATTGTTGAAGAAAGGGTACATACGTCCAAGTGTTTCACCTTGGGGAGCACCAATAATTTTTGTCAAAAAGAAGGATGGAACCTTGAGGTTATGTATTGACGTTCGACAACTGAATAAGTATACTGTAAAGAAAACATATCCTCTACCTAGAATTGATGATCTCTTTGATCAACTAAGAGGAGAAAAGATGTTTTGAAATATTGACCTGAGGTCAAGATACCATCAGGAAAGGATCAAGGAAGAAGATATTCATAAGACAACCTTTAGAACCAGGTATGGGCATTATGAATTTGTAGTGGTGCCATTTGGACTGACCAATGCACCAACTATCTTTATTTTCTATATGAATGGCATATTCATAAATTATTTGGATAAGTTTGTCATAGTATTCTTGGATGACATACTTGTCTATTCCAAGTCTGAAGAGGATCATGAACATCACTTAAGACTAGTATTGCAAGTGATGAGAGAACATCAGTTGTATGCCAAATGAGTAAGTGTTATTTTTATCAAAATAAGATCCATTACTTGGGACACATTATTTAAGAGAAGGGCATAACAATAGATCCAAAGAATATTGAAGCCATTAGAGGATGGCCAACACCCATAAATGTGTCAGAATTCAGATATTTTATAGGATTAGCTGGTTACTATAGAAGGTTCATAGTAGGGTTCTCTAAGATTACTAATCCCATCACTTCTTTGCAAAAGAATAGAATTAAATTTGAATGAACACCTAAGTGTGAAGATAATTTTAATGTGTTGAAGGAATTACTTACTACTGAACCTGTGTTAAAGATTGTTGACCCAAATGAGAGTTTTGTAGTATGTACAGATGCATGTAAGGAAGGACTTGGGGGAGTCCTCATGAAAAATGGACATGTCATTGGTTATGAGTCCATAAATATTAAGGAGCATGAGAGGAACTATGCCACACATGACTTGGAGCTTTCTTCCATTTTCCACGACTTGAGGATGTGGAGGCATTATCTCATGGGGAAGAGATTTGAACTAAGGACAAAACACATTGGCCTGAAGTATCTTTTTGAAAAACCAACCTTGAATGCTAGACAAATAAGATGGTTGGAATTAAGTGAATATGACCTCGATATAAAGCATACCAAAGGAAATTAGAATAAAGTTTCGGATACACTTAGTAGAAGAGTGCATCTCATGCATGCTACTGTTGTCAGTATGCATCGGTCAAACTTGAAGAGAAAATTTTTACATGATCTTATTACAGATCAACATTACCTACGGGTAAAGGAAATCTTATAGCAAGGATATGTACAATAGAAAATAAAGGAGTATGAGATAAAGGAATATGGATTACTCATGCATAAGAATAGAATCTATTTTCCTAGTTCCGGAAAACTGAGGAATTTGGTATTGAAGGAAATGGATGATGTTCCTTATGTTGGACATCTCGGTTACCAGAAAATAATTACAGTAGTAAGAAGCCAATTATTTTGGCCGAGAATGAAAAAGGATGTTGTTGATTACATCGCTCGATGTATGGAATGTCAGAAGGTGAAGGCTGAGCATAGGCACCCAATGAGTTTGCTGCAGCCATTAGCAATCCCAGAGAAGAAATGAGAAGTGATAACCATTGATTTCATAACTAAATTACCTAAGACAACAAGAAAATATGATTCAATCATGATAGTGGTTGACAAATTAACAAAGGATGCTCTTTTTTTTCCTGTAAAAACAACACATACAATGACTAATATTGCAAATGTTTACATGAGGGAGATTGCTAGGTTACATGGGATACCTAGGACAATTGTCTCGGACAGAGATACAAAGTTTACCTCCAATTTATAGAGGGGATTGTTTAAAGGATTTGGTACAAATATAAACTTTATCACATCATACCATCCACAGTCAGATGGACAAACAGAGAGGGTCAACCAAGTAATTGAAGACATGTTGAGAATGTATGTGATGGATACGCCATCTAAGTGGGAAGATTACTTACACTTGGTTGAGTTTGCATATAATAATGGGTATCAAGATTCATTGAGAATGAACCCATTTGAAGCCTTGTATGGTAGGAAATGAAATACTCCAGTGAGATGGGACAACCCAACAGATAGAGTGGTACTTGGGTGGGAGTTGCTCAAGGATATGGAATACCAGATGGTTAAGATCAAGAAGAATTTAAAGGAAGAATAGGATAGATATAAATTTTATGCAGATAAGAACATGACAATTAGAAAATTTAAAGTAGGGGAGCATGCACTTTTGAAAGTGAATCCCAAGAAAATCTCTTTGAAATTGGTTATTTGTACAAAGATGGTAGCCAAATTCTATGGTCCATTTGAAATATTAGACAGAATAGGGTCAATTGCATACATGCTTGCATTGCCTGCTTCCATGAATGTGCATAATGTATTTCATGTCTCTTTACTAAATAAATATTTACATGATCCTAACCATTTTATTGATTGGGATCTGATTCAAGTAGAGACAAAGGGAGAGTTTCAGGTCTAGCCAGTGTGAGTATTGGACAAAAAAGTCAAAATTCTCCAGAATCGAGTTGTAGAGCTGGTAAAAGCTCATTGGACCTGCTATGGTCTTGAATATGCTACCTGGGAGCATGAAGATTCCATGTGGTTAGAGTACCCACATCTTTTTGAATAATTTTTTAGATTTTGGTCTTTATTTTGTATATGCACTGAGGACAGTGCCAAAATAAGGGGGAGGGGATGTAACACCCCATATTTTGAGCCCCCATTTTAAACAATGTATTGTTACAATGTTGAGAGGTTAGAGTGTCCAAAAAATTATTAAAAGGCGAGTGTACCCAGGAAATGTAATGTTTTGATCATTATTAATAATAAATACATCGTTGGTTGCTAGACATATAAGGACTAGAGTTATAGGAGATATGATTCGAAAAGGGAGGGGGTTGAGGGGATAAATGTTTATTTCCTATTTTAATTACCCTTTTGTCTAAGGGAGAGGATCAATTACATGAGCTTATTGAGGGAGGCCATGAGGTTCTTGATTCCCCACGAAAATACTTAAACCCGTCCCTGGTCTAATTGGGGTGTTGGCTTGTTTTCTAATTCATTTCTTCTTTCATTCCATTCTTTCCCTCACGCATTTATTCAATGGTTGTTCATTGTTTCACACCTTGGGTGGAGATCTCACTCCATTCATTTCCATCACCCGTTCATCTTCCCCATCTGTGTCTTGCCTTGGGAAAAGGAAAACGAATTGTTGAAGAACAACCATGGTATCGTTGGTTGTAGAGGTCACTGGTGTAATCCAACCATGAATTGAGGCCTACACGTCTTGGATGCATTGGCCTATGTCTAGTATTGTTCACAACTATGAGTCTTGAGAGTTCCAACATGGAGATTCTGGACCACTTGCACTGGATCCTTGGAAGGAGAAGGACTACCTGAGGGACTGTGTGGCAGAGAAGGGTGGAGGTCCATTCTCTTGGGTGGTTCAAGTTGGGTAGAAGAGAGATGGGTACTTGGATTGCTGTGAGTGCTGGGAAATCCTATGAGAGCGTAAGTGTTGATTAGTTTGGGAATCTATGTAACACTCTGGAACTGTCCTTGTGGATTCATATCCCTGGCTCAGGGGTGACACTGTTGTTGATATTTGGAGCAGTAGTGTCTACGGTTGGGTGGAACGTCCTTAGTCTGCAACCAGTTGGTTTCTTCTTTTATAAAGATAAGTGCTCCTTGTTATGGTATTATTTGTCTATATATGAATGTATTCCATTGTGTATATATTTATTGTTTAATTGAATCTTCATAGTATGCACGCGTGTTGGTTATTGTTGTGCATGTCGTTAGATATTTTATTTTATGTGTCCTTATTAATTTAAAAAGGGTATCGGTAAGAGAAATAATTCCAAGGGTGGGCTTGAAGGTAGCGTACCCCAACCTGTGGGTGGTGGGGTTTGTTACAGTTTATGGTTGCATAAATATTACCACAAAATCAACAAATATATGCCATCACGAAAAGTAGAGATTTTTTGTTATTGTTGGGTTTTAGAAAGAAATCACATTGCATATAAATTAACTTATGGAATTGAGCCTGGGGGGTATTGGAGGCAATACGAGACTTGTGCTATCACAATTTCTTTCTTAAAATAATATATATCCTAGGTTGGAAATCAATAATCAAATCTTGTACACTGTTTTCAAGTATACATGACTTGTTGGAAGACTCTGAGTTCTATTAGTTGTATTCATATTTGGTACTACTATCTTGTTTGAGTATAATGAAAGACACTCCACTCTAATGAAAAACTCTATTCCAGATAAATATTATTTTTTATATAGTGCACTATGGTCATTTATGCAAACTTATGTTTATTTAAAACTCATGGTAAGTTGTCTATCATGATTCGTTTGAATTTGTTAATTAGCTATTAAATGTGAGTATTCATATTTGTGATTTCTTGGTAACTATTTATTGAGTTAGTTACTGATATCTATTTTCTTTAATTTTTTCCTGGTTATGTGAACTGTATCTGTATCTTCACAACTTATCTTTATCTCATGTTCAACTTTTGTTAATCCTTCATGTTGAACGTGAGTATGCATTTTTGTGTTTTTCTTGGTAACAATTTACTAAGTTAAGACTGATGTGTATTTTTTTTAATTGTTATCAGGTTGTATGAACTATTTATATAGATTGGTAGATTACTCTTGTATCATGTTCATTTATGCTATTATTCTTGCTCCTAATTGGGATACTATGAACTACTTCTATATCTTATTTAGAATAGTATAGGCTTATAATAGAGATGGTTTTTATTTTTTTTACCTGCATAGTAGTCTAGAACCATATTTAGGCTTCAGAAGAGCTTCAAGGAAAGTATTATTTCAAGGAGAAAATCCCCCTTATTGGAAACTGAGCCCACATGTCATTGAGGATTTCCATCCCAAATGAGTATAGGCCTAATTGGGGTCTTGACTGGGTGATTTATCCATGTTGAATTCTAGGAATTTTCCATACATCAACACCATCCCAATACTACTCTAGCCCAAGTGTGCTTAGCTGTAGATTTTTAATGGGATTCAATACATTAATATTATAGGCATGTACATATGATGACTATAATTAACAAATAGAGATGTCATTACATTACATTCCCCATAAAAGGGCGAATATCATGGTTTATCAAAACCATAGGATTGAAAACATTGATTCAATGGAAAAGTTGGATGCCACCGAGATCCACTTGGATCAGTGGATTCCCCTGCATCAAAGTCCTCCTCTTCAAAAGGTTGAATGCCCACACTCAACTGTAGCATTGTTTTAAATTTCCACATCCAATCCTTCATCCAAATCATACTCTTTCTGTTTGTTGCAAAAATTCTAATGACAAGAAGGAAACAATGTTTTTTCATCACTCCCTCTACAACTACATAGTCAAGTTACATTCTTTGCATTCATATTGTAATTTACAATAAGATTCCTATTTTAATTTGTTCCAATTCCATCACACAATTTGTGTTTCCTTCATGGATATATTCCATTGTTACAACAACTGCAACATCTTTGTTCTTGTTCACTATGAAATCTTCACTAAGACATAACCTACATTGAACTCATTTGATTGCAAAAGAGTGAGTGTGCTCACTTGAACCATATTTGTAGCACCCCCACTACTAAACCCAACAAATTTCTATGACACCCATTAAGTTAAATATGTGCAACATGCTAAAAATGTCCATGCATCTATAGAATAATTTTAAAAGAATGAATGTAGTTTATTAAACATGCACAATAATAAAAATTTCATTGAAAATCATAGTAAACACACATAAAATAAAACCCACGAATAAAAATAATGAAAAAAAATGAAAACACTTGTTAAGAAAATGTAAAAACAATTGCAAAGAACAAATGTTCCACCAAACCATAGTATCGTTGCTCCAAATATAAAAAACAAAGTCACCTCTGATTTGGTTCTAGGAATCCATAAGAAAGGGTGTCTCTATTGGCCACTCACAACTTAATATAACCCACAACAAGCTACTTTTCCTATAGCTATCCCAATCCACCAGATCTCTTCCCCTCAATCTATACAACCTAGGGAATGGAATCCCCCTTCTTTGCAGGAATTCCATTGGGCCCTCCCACTTTCCTCTATGGATCCAACATAGGTTTGTTAGGAATCTCTATTGCTGGGGACTCCAAGGACTTATAGATGCAACATGAAATTTTCATCTACGACCAATTTTATCTATGGTAGTTTCTTACATATGAATATCTTCTACATGCCTAAAAAACATAATTATTCATGCAATTACATATCCAAGAAAATTCCCACAAACCCCACTATGTCTATTTTCAACAATTAGCACTCAACCCTTTCTTGTTGTCCCAAAAACTCACTAGAAGGAGAACACCTTCTAGCAAAGATTTTTAGTGTTACAAAATTTATAAAAATTTTCAAAAAAAACTCCACTACAACCTCCTATATTTGGTACATAGGTTTTAATGGATGTTCCATATAACCAAAAAAATTCAGGCGGGTAGAAGTTATAGAGAAGGTTTTTTTTTTTTTCTTCGATGTTGTTCCTTTTAAAATGCACTGATGTAGTATTGAAAAAACATGCATTGGCACGTTACTATAATAAAATTCATTGGAAAATTAATATAATAAAAACTCCCTAGATCTTAATATAATAAAAAAAAATCATCGGTGCGTTTATAACTATTGCTCACCGATTCCTCCCTTTTCATTATATACAAAGCACCAATGCTCTTATAATTACTACACACTTGTTCCGCGTTGTTTTCATATGACGCACATGTGTGATTTAAGACTTGTTTTCCCCGATGCATGTAAGTTATAGTTAGCCCCAGTGTGATCATTTTGTCCTAAGACCCAATGTGTTTAATATAGCATGCACCTGAGTGTTTTTTGTGTAGTGGTATTTGTTTTACCATGTGCACCGAAGGGTAGTGAAAATTTGAATATTCAAGGTGAAAGGCCTGCACCATTATTTTTAGTATGTATCAGAGTGTATATTGTAGTGAAGGAACTGGTGCGTAAATAATATTTATAATATCAGTGTGTATAATAAACATAATGCACTCGTATGAAAATTATTTTTGGTGCCCCATATTATATTTCAAACATGAGCACTGTACAATTTTGAAATGATAAATATTATTATACATTATATTGTTTACAGAACGATGTTTTTTCTCAATAGTACGTACATATGCATTAGTATAATTAATATGTGCTTGTGCATATGACACCTCAAAATGCACCGATGTCTATATTATGGCATGCACTGTCTAGTGAGTTCAAAATAATACATTGCACTAATATGTATATAATTTAATTCATTTTGTTTTACAAATTTTCAATTAATTATTTCAAAATAAAATATTTTTTATATTTATGTTATTGCAGTTTGATATAATGATTAGATTAATGCATTATCCAACCAATTAAACCCATGTTATTTGTAACGATGTAAATTATCCACATATTAATTATTCAAGAACACAACTTTTTACAACATTCGACAATGCAATGAAATAAGAAACCCATTTTATTATCTCTGAATAAGAGATTCATTGTTATACAAAAAGAGATAACATAAATTTCTAGTACAAGAATCAAATTGAAACCAATTTGTAATTTTTACACTTATTGGTAACATGTCCCCATGCAATTGGGACAATATGTCGAGTACATTAAACAAAATCCCTGATTTTCAAATACAATATTCCAAAACATACAACTTGCAGTAACATTCAATTATATTGATTGCCATTCGTCAGTTGAACTGTTGAGATTGCTTGAGCTACATGCATGCCTCATTTCTTCATCATTTTTAGGTGATATTGTACTTTAGTTTTTTAACATAATTTTTTCTTAATCATCTTGTTTTTTATATTATTCCCCTTCATCTTCCATCTATAAACATAGAAATAAATTGTAATAAGTATATCTACATTTATATATATTGTAGAATATACATTATTGCGTAAATAAAAAAACATACCATTGAACCAAGTATTTCCTAAAAAATAAAGATTCTTTCGAAGTCATGTTGCATGCATTCTCTCAAAATCTCCTCTAATGTATGCATTCCATACTTTGTTTCCTAGATGTTTAATATGTCATGACAAAGCATAGTCGATATAATCAATATAATTTTTTCTTGTTTTTTCATTAATTATAAAAAAAGGGAAGTTAAACAACATAGCTACTTACAAATTGTTCAATTAAACTTTCATTCTTCAACATATACTCACAACCCATACTTAACCCAATGTTTATCAATTCATGGGTTGGATCCTCTTTGTATGTTAGCATCTAGTAGAAGATACCCATGGAGAAGTGTAAATTAATTATTTAAATATAAAGATCACAACAAACATGAAATCTTAAGAAAGTATAAAAACACAAATACTTACAAAGTTTGTGATCAACCCTTTTATTCCTCATCGTTTTGTCATATGTGATGAATGGATTCTATTTGTTTTTCTTTTCTTCAACAAATCTATTGAAAATTACCATTTCACGCGATACTTAAATTAGATGTACATAAAAGAATAACTAAATGATTACATAAATCTAATTCACATTATAGTTGGTATGGCTCCTCTTGTGACAAAATTATGTTCATTTCTTTTCAAATATTTTTCTACACTTTTTTGGACATCCCTACTGACATGTCTTGGTTTTCCCCTTGTTTGTCCCTTGAAATTTTCAACATTTCCTTGAAAAAAGAAGATATAAATTGTTATTTTTAAAAAAAGATAAGATCTCGGTGCATGTATTAAGATAATTTGGACTAGGGAATTAACAATATTATACACACCGGTGTGTCAAACATACATATACACACTAGTATAATATAACAATGTTGTTGTGAAATTAAAAACGTTTTACAATTTTTTGTATTTAGTCGGTGCTTTATGAATTAAGAAAAGAATGGATTCAAGTTAACAATGATAACAATAATACATGCTGTAAATATTGCAAATAGGGACTGGGTGTTAGGGTTCGGTGCGAGTGTTAGGGTTCAGAACTGGTGCGGGGTGTAGAGTGGTTCCATGGCGATGCCAGGGGGCGGGGTGGGTGCCCCTCCTCCTTCGAGGACAGTCGAGGACACCTTTCGCAGACTTGTCAATAGCAGAGGTAAGAAGTCCTCCCCTCCCGCGATTCCGAAATTCATTAAGAAGCTGGAGGAAATTTCGGAAATCGTCCTACCCAAAGAGAATCCAATGAAAATTGCCTTAGCTCTAGCCCAAAAAGGTCTTGTGGGTCAGTTCATGGGTCTTTGGCCCTCTACCAAAACTACAGACGACTGGATCCAACGGAATTGGAGGCCCAATCTAGAACACAGAGTTACCTGCTACCCGGTTGGAAGAGGGTTCTTTGTGTTCGAGTTCATCTTAGAAGAGGATAGGGATTTAATTTTCAAGAATGGCCCCTACTTTATGGGGATGCAGGGATTATACTTGAATAAATGGACCCTCGACTTTGACCCATTGGTGGACATGCCTAAGGAAATGCTGGTGTGGGTCAGCTTACCAAACCTTCCCATGCACTGTTGGGACTTCGAATCTTTGCAAAGGATAGGGAACGAAGTTGGTAGGTTTATTGACAAAGATGACAACAAAGGTTAGTACACCTGTGCCAGAATCTGCGTGGAAGTCGATCTGGAGGCGGGACTCCCTGAAGCATTTAAGTTAACAGTTGGATCTTGGACTCATTATCAGAAACTTGACTATGAGCACCTGCCATTCAAGTGTAGGAATTGTTAGGAGCACGTACATTTCCAAAGAAATTGCCCCAAAATGCAAACCAATGGGAACGAGGACATAGAAGGCTGGCAGAAAGTAAAGAAAGGGGAAAACTCCTTTAACACTAAAAGCAGGGACAAAATGAAACAGGAACCACCAAAAGGTGGCAACCCAAAACAAAAAGGCCAAGAAGACCCAAAAGAGAAGCAAACCCCCACAAAAAAACCATAAGGAGAGGGAAACCAAATGCCTTTGGCCCCAGTGGAACCAATCTCGCCCTCCAAGAGCTCCAGTCCGAATAAGGAGAATATCAGTTTGGATACGCATACAGAAGTGGAAACCCTGGAAGAGGAAGATACAGAAGTAAGCAGCCCGAAAGGAACACCAGAGTAGCCAAAGAGGGGAAGGAAGACGGAGAAGAAGAGAAGGGAAGAGAAAACCTATAAGGAAGTGGCTCAAGGCACACAGTACACAATCCTAGAGATGGTGAACACTAGATCGGGGGAGAAACTAGGGAAGACACCGAAATGTGCGCTCCCTATCCAACCAGGTAAATAATGCAATACGTCTCCTGGAATTGCAGAGGACTAGGAAGAAAACTGAAAGAAGAAGCCTTGAGGGATTTAGTAAGGCTTGTGAGACCAGAAGTCCTCCTAATCCAGGAAACGAAAATGGAGGAGGGAGTTCTCCTTCGAGTAAGCAAAGCATTCTAGAAGCATGGCCCTGATAGGGCAGTAAGTGCTAGAGGAGCCTCCGGGGGGTTGGCAACACTCTGGGACTCCACAAAGCTCGAGCTAGTTGAAGAAGCAGGAACCACCCACTGGTTATTCACCAAAATATACCATAAAGGCTCTGGACTTCTGGTAAGTCTATTTAACTTGTATGTCCCTGTTACATTTCATGAGAAGAAAGAATGCTGGGACTCTCTAAGTTTGTTTCTTAATCAGCATTCTTTGGAGAACCTAGTAGTGGCAGGTGATCTAAATGTCACCCTTTCATTGGCTGAGAAGAAAGGGGGATCTATTGTCCGGGATCCTGCTAGAGAGTGGGTCGAAGACCTGATGTCAGAGTGGGAGTTGGAAGATATTTCTCCTACCAATGGGACTTATACTTGGTCCAATAAAAGGTTAGGTCCAGGACACATAGCAGCAAGGCTTGACCATTTCCTCATCCAGTCCTCCTTCCTCACCCTTGGTCTTATGGCAAATTCCAAGATTCTCCTTCATTACACCTCTGACCACAAACCTATATCCCTTTCTCTTTTTCCTGGTTCAGTGCTAGGTCTCATTCCATTCAGATTCAGCCCAATTTGGACGGGTTAAGATGACTTCCTCAGCCTGGTTCAAAACTCCTGGAATGTTCCCATTTCTGGCTCCCCCTTCTTCATCTGGGAAGAGAGGCTTAGAAGACTCAAAGTTAAATAAAAAATGTGGGCAAAAAATCTAGGTTCACCTATGAACGAAAGGAAAAGAATCCAGCAGACCTTGGAACGCCATCAATTGTTCATGGAAGAAGCCCAAGTCACCCAGGAGCTCCTTAGCCGGGAATCCAAAATTCAAAGAAAGTATCATAAAAGCTGCAAAAAAGAAGAAACCTATTGGAGAATAAAATCAAGGGCATTATGGCTTCAAGATGGGGACAAGAACAAAACTTTCTTCCACAAGCAAGCTCAAGCAAGGATAAACTACAACTCCATCAGTGAGATTCATTGGCAAGACCAAGTTTTCAAGGATTCCCAAGACATAAAGGAGGCGTCTCACTCCTATTTTAAAAACCTTTACTCAGCTCCCGATATGGAGGCCCTGGAGCCGAATTCCTATCCGTTATCAGCAGTTCCAGATCTGGTCACCGAAGAGGAGAATTGGACGCTGAACCGACCTGTCAGTATTAACTAAATCAGGAAAGTTGTCTTCAGTATGAACCCAGATAAGGCTCCTGGGCCGGATGGTTTTACAACCCGCTTCTATACTCATTGTTGGGATATCATAAAAAAGGACTTATGCAGAATGGTCACAAGATCTCAGACCTGTAACAAGTTGGGTGGCAGCACAAACTCTTCGTTCCTAGCCCTCATACCAAAAGAAAAAGGGGATAAAAGTTTCAACAGATTCAGACCGATATCCCTTTGTAACACGGGTTACAAAATCATCACCAAAATAATGGCTAACAGGCTCAAAAGAATTCTGCCAAATTTGATCCCGGAAAATCAAGGAGGGTTTGTGAAAGGGAGACAAATTTTGGATAAAATTATTCTAGTTCAAGAAGCCATCCATACCAGCTGCAAAAAAAAAGAGAAGGGCATGGTGGTCAAGCTGGATCTAGCCAATGCATTCGACAGGGTCAGACACGACTTTCTGTTTGCAGTCATGAGGAATTTTGGGTTCAATCAGAAGTTTATTGGGTGGGTCTAGTCCTGCATTATAGCTCCCTAGATCGCCCCTCTGATAAACGAACGACCTGCTAAGTTTTTTCAGGCTTCAAGAGGGCTAAGGCAAGGTTTCCTGTTATCCCCGGTGCTCTATGTCTTACAAGCCTCGGTACTAAGTTTCCAACTGCAGAGTTGTGTTCAAAACAGAATCCTTCCAGGCATTAGAGTAGTCCCTTCAGTCAAGGAGGTAAGCCATGCTCAGTTCGTTGATGACACCCTCTTATTGGGTAATGCCAACCTCAAAACAACAAGGAGTTTCAAAACAGAACTCGACCTCTACAAAGCCTGCTCGGGTAGTGAAATAAATTATCATAATAGTAAGATTTTTGGTTGTAACTGTAATCCTCGTGAATTGATGCAAATAGGCCGTATCCTTGAGATGGAAGGCATAACAACCTGGGACAACTTTATCTATCTGGGGATCCCAATCTTCAAAGAACACTCTAAGGTTGCGCACTGGCTGCCAATGGTGGATAAAATCAAAAACAAGATTCAAGCATGGGGAGCAAATTGGCTCAACAAAGCAGGCAAAGTGGTGTTGATGAACTCGGTCATTACCAGCCTCCCAATTTATCAGTGTTCGACGATTCTCGCCCCCAAAACTATAACAAACAAAATCGATGCATTGCTCCGGAGATTTATGTGGGAAGGAGGCAAGAATTATGAAAGGAAACTCCACTTAGTCAATTGGGATAAGGTAAAGAAGCCAAAGTTGGAGGGGGGCCTTAGCATAAGAGATGTGGCTGTTCATAATCTTGCTATGGGAGGAAAGCTGCTTTGGAGAATGATTACTGGGAAAAGAACCTGGAGTAAGAAAATCCTCAGGAAAAAATACTTCACAGGCGATAGGGATTGCTGCCTAGAGAGACCTGCAAAAGTGCAGATTGGCTCCCCGATATTCAACTTGTACCAGAGAGCCCTGCCTTTCTTTCATCCAAAAATCACTTGGATTCCGGGGAATGGATCAAAAATCCGGATCTGGGAGGACTCCATCCTTGGAGAACAACCCCTCACAGAGCTTAGGAAAACAAGGAATATAGAGGATTGGCTCTTGGCCAACAATTACAGAACGCTTTGGGATATCTCCACCTAGAAGAATGATGACATGCATTCTTGGAAAGGCTGGAATATAGGGAGCTATCCGGAAGATATCAAAGAGGAAGCAACGCTTCTGCTAGATTTCCTTCAAGGGAAGTCGCCAATTAGTGCCAGGTCCAAAGATAAGCGAGGTTGGGGTTCAGAGTCAGGGTTATACACAACAGCAACTAGCTACAAGGCAGTTCTTGACTTACCGTGGGTCCCTCATAATCCAGGTCCGTGGAAAGCACTTTGGAATTTCCCCTCAATTCCTAAAGTAGACCTTTTTTTTTGGAATCTGATCCACAATAGCATCTTAACCTTTGATAACCTTCAGAGGAAAGGCTGGGAAGGGCCTTCTCGGTGCCCCCTGTGCAACCAGGAAGAAGAAACCACTGCAAACCTTCTCTTCACTTGTGAGTTCTCCAAAGAAGTTTGGGGCTTCCTAATAGGTTCGGCCTCTTCCAACCTTCCAACCTCGGCCTCGGAGATTTTAAGTAGTTGGCTGTCCATGTCACCGTTTGATCTCCGAAAGAAGAATATCCTCAAAACCGTCTGGATGTGGATCCCCAAATTTCTCTGCTGGAAGATTTGGTTGGAGAGGAATAACAGATTTTTCAAAGACGAAAGAAGACTGCCATCCCAGGTGGCTATTAATGCCAGGACTATGATTTCAGAAGCTTTAAGCACAAAGACCTCTATCCAGAACTCGACCACCCTCTCCGATGAAGAAGGAAGGTGGCTCAAGGAATTCAGCCAATCCCAACCTGACAGCAAGCGACTCAAACCTCTGCAAAACAGGAGCTGGGAGATTAGGTTGGAGGAACAGGACTTTATGAAATGGAGATTGTCGCTTGATGAGTGGTGCCTTTTCTTTGATGGAGCCTCCAAAGGTAACCCTGGTCAGGCAGGGGGAGGGGGAATAATTTTTGAACCCTCTGGAAAAATTCACATGTCTTACGCTTGGGGTTTAGGCTATGCCACTAACAACCAAGCGGAATTCCTAGCACTTTGGCAAGGTCTCAATCATGTGTTAAAAAGAGGAATCCAGAAAATCATGATTTTTGGAGATTCAAAACAGGTTGTTGATGCAACGAACTCTAAAAAGACCCCAAAGATTATAAACTTGGCTCAAATACACAAGAAGATCCTCCTACTTCTGGCGCAGATCAAGGATTATAAATTTTACCATGTGCTGAGACACCTGAACGAGCAAGCAGACAAGGGAGCAAATCATGGTACTCAGCTAAGAAAAGGCCAGCTCAATGTCAATGGGGGAACATATTATCACGCCATTCCCTAAGCTTATAGGCAATCGCGACATGGCCCTTCACGTGGGCAAGGCGTCAGTCTGGAAGGACACCAGATCTATCATAGCTCATGTGGGATGGGCGAAATATCAGTACAGAGATTTGAATTCAAGCTCAATCTGAGGAGGGTCACATGAAGGGGAAGGAGGTTTGGATTATAAAGGAATCCCTCTCGGTGAAAACCCTCATTCCCGTAGACAGATGAGCGATTTCACTGTGCATAAAGGAAAACGCGATTCTCAGGAGCAGAAGGTATGGAGTTGGCATCCAAGCCATCTCTCAACCCGAAGGAGTGAATTGAATTGATTAAAGTAGAACTGGAAAGCATCAAAGCGTCCTGGATCTAGTGGAAATGGGAAAAGCTAGATATGGAATTGCAGGACTTGAAGGAGGAGCTAGCAGAAGAAGTTCAGACAGGGCTGAAGGATGTGGCCATCCTTATGGGCGACCTGGGGAAGCGAATCTGCAAACTGGAACAACAGGTTGAAGATCTCACTAAGGCACTAAGCAAGATCTCGGAAGCTGCAATAGAGGCAACCTCCAAAGTCGGGTAAGGAAGACACTCGGTGGTGGGCTTTGTCTGTTCACCCATAGTTTTTGAGGAACTCCAGCATGAAGACAATGTTTCGCTATCTAATAGTTTATTCTCTAGACGTTTGGGATGCAACGGAATTTAGAGCCAGGCTGTAAGAAAAGTTTAGCACTCAAGATAGAAGAAGGGATACAGAGTAGTAGCTCTGAGTTTGAAATGTAAGGGTTAGGCAGCCCCCTCTGCCAATTATTAAATAAAGCTCCATAACCGTTTCTATTAAAAAAAATAAAAATGAAAAGAATGGATTCCTAAGTACTATTTATTATGCATCGTTGAGCAATGAAAATATTTAAGAAATGGATATTTCCATATAAAATTAATATTTTTTCCATTTTAAACTCATCGGTGTTCTTTGTAAACAATTTTCTTCGATGTGTATTTAGGTAAAATATGCACTGTCGACCACGGAAATTATTTTTTAATAATATTTGAATTGAAATAAAGAAACATTTTTTACAAAAAAATATGTGTTGGTGCACTTACTATGTACAGAGCGCACCAAACACCATGAAGGAGTTTTTTAAAATCAAAACCAACAGTGACACTATGGTTTGGGATCAAATGAAATGAGTGGTTTGATTGTAGTGGATAAGAAACACCCATATATAAATAACCAAACCCTATAAAGAAATTGTTCTTAAAAAATATTCTTCTTATGAAATATAGAAGGAGAAAGAAAAGGAACAATGAAGAAATTGTCAATTTTCAGATGCAACTCTATGTGACTAATTTTAGATAAAAAAATTGATTTCTAGTGATCGGACATTAAAACCTTAGTTGTTATCACTGAAAAAATTTATATTGAAATTATTGACTGAAAATATATGCAGAGGAAACAAAAAAATCAAAGATGAATGATCAATATACATGAGACATGATTTCAATTTTGCAATCTTGTTAACATTATAAATCCTGAGGTCAAAACCAGTCCTACTAGCCAATACAATATCACCAAAATATGAGGAACATCGTGTCCTCCAAATTCATCAAAACTGAGAACAACCTTGTTCTCCATTAACCACACAAATAAGAAAACCAAACATCAACAATATCCCTAAGAATATCCTCTGCACAAGAATATGATGTAGACCACTTGTATGACCCGTTGACGTCACCTATCAACATGTATGGATTTGTACCTTCCGAGAGAAATCGATACATGATTCACTAATTGACAACCATTATACATACAATGCTTTATCCGCTTCAAATCATGTATACCTGATACGTGATTCATCCTTATGCAACTCACATATATATGCACGTCCTCCTCCTAAAATCCATGTATGGTATGAAAACTTCACTCCACATGTGCGACCTTCTTCACTCCTGTCTCTCTTGGGATATCTTTTCCTCCTTGGAGACTTTCCCTTAGTTAAGATCACCAAGCCTCCTAGCACAAGTCTAGACTCATTTATTCTAGCTCCATCATGTCTCCACACACTCTACATAATACGTAATGTCACAATGCCCTCTCTCCTTTATATACAAGTCCTAGGGGTCAACATGGAATCCTTTCCACAATTCAACATCAAATTAGGGTTTTCTTGTGGGTGTGAATCTCTAACATAATCCTACAAATATCATTACCAAACCCATGGATTCCTTACTCAAATCCAAGGGGGTTTTCACCAAACCAAAAGTATGATGTTGTGCCCACGACGATTCCCACATTCTCAACCCTAAGGTTATGTGAGAACCGAAGCTACAAAAATCAACAATCCATCTTAGCGAGGGAGGAATTCCATCCTCCATCATCACCTAAAAGTAGCTTCGTCTCTCGTACTATATACTCTACCACATATACTCTCCAATCCATATTATTTGGTGCCCCCTCTGTCACCAAATAAAATCCTTCTCTCTAGTCCTCCTGACTAGTTTCATCCTTGGTCAGTAAAGTAAATACTATTGTATGACACAATCCCATTCTGGAATACTTCTTGCTCCTAGAGTTGTCCTTCCTTTGAACCTCATGTCTTTCCATCACAACCCATGACACCTACCTGACAATATTGCAATATGCCTCTCTCCTATCTTGACCTAAAGTTTGGCTCCCACTAAGAGACTGAATCTCCTTATGAGCCTCTTGACTCTCGCTAAAGTTGATGTCCCTCTGAATTCAAAATCCATCTGAGCCTCTTGAATCCCTCTAAGTCTTTTGACTCCCTCTCAGTCCAAACAACCTTTGGAGTTACCTACTCATTTTCCACTATCCTTTGCACAATCATGGGAGGATGCTCCTCCCTACTAGATCTTGAGGGTTGGATCCCTCTAATACAATACTACTAGTGGGGCCACTTTCCTTACCACTCATGGAGCTAACTTCTCCCTCAATACCTCTCTTGACTCCAATCAAAATGACATTGTACCAGATCCACATACTGCATTCTTGAATCTCCTACTAAAATCCACACACAAGTATGAGCCAGTCTCTTTGAAAGTGTCAATCAACTCTCTAGAACATGTCATATAGATATATGCTCTAGTATCCACCAACTAAGTCCCCCTACTATAGATTGTACCTGAAATGTCGGAGACCAACATGATATCCCTCTAGAACCTATCTACAACCTCATCAATCTTTGTTGTTTATTATTGTTTCCTTCTTCCCTTTCCCCTCCGATGTGGACACTATAAAGAAATATGACCATAGTCATGAAAATCAAACCATATGTATCCTCCTTGGACACCAACCAAGTCTCCTCCTGAAGACAATCAATCCATATTGTCTCAAACCTTGGAAACATCTCTCGTGCACAGATCCCCTGCAGAAAAGGTTCCCAAAACTTGGGAATACCAACTCAACATCCAATAACATCTTTCCATCCTAGGAAAACACCGCATAGTCCTTCTCCTTAATCTCAGAGGACGAGAACAAACTCTTGACACCCATATAATATTTTAGACTTGCAACACACCCCTTGAATCCATCTAGAATACCACTGCTCTAGATCCCTGTACTACATGTCTAGTCCTCCTACCAAGCACCTTGTACATGCCTGAGTCAAAAACTTTGAAACTCATGAACAAATCATGTGCCTCTATCATGTGCTAATGGATATCACTATATAATAACCATGAAATCCTCCAATAAAAGCATTCTACTTCTCCAAGTCATGACCATCCAATGAAATTCTATCAAATTTCATCATCCAAGTCACCAAAAAATCTCCATATATGCACATCCCACCATTGATGCTATGTCCTCATATGTTGGCACAGGGGAAGACCCAGGGTTCAATGCTACAACAATGCACCAAAAAAACCATAACTACCATCCCTTTCGACAACACCTGTGAAGCAAATGAAGTCTCACTCGAGGTAGAGGTAGGGGTGGTTGTAGGACTCCAGTGTCTGCAACCTTATCTGGGACACAGATCTGTGATTGTAACAAATTAATAGGTCACTTAGCAGTTATAGTTCATCAATATCCAGTCTTAGTTTATAGCGCAATTAAACCCTACTTACAGAGCATTGCAATATTTAACCAAATCTACTATATTCAAGCACCAAGAACATCCACATAGGCCAGATCTAGTATTCATCCACACTATTAAGCACATAGAATTAACATATATATCTACCATTCATCTATATCGAAGCACTAAGCAAGTTAACATATAAACACATCAATACATCGCACAAAACAGAGCAACACAACATGTGCATGGTTCACCCCCACCCTGGGGCTACGTCCACGAACTCTTCGTCTTCTTTATTATCTTCTTCAATCAATTACATGCACAGAGCCAAAAAAACCCTACTCTGCAGAGGATAGGAGATTTGCATACCTCTCTAGATCCTCCTTCCCTGGGATAGGTTACAAGACTAAGCCTCTTCTCAATCTCTTACACTCACTTGCAATGAGCTCTGCAAGCCTCATACAGTATGCACACAAGCAATATTTACTCAACACTTATCACTTTTGATCACATAGATCAAACTCTAGAACTTAGCACACTTAGGCGCTCTTATTACATCACCTAGCTTTCTATTTATACATTAAAAAATCTAGCCTAAACATGGGTAAACCCATGGGCCGACATTCCCATACCCGTTACTTAAGACCAAAACCCAAAAATCCCTAAAAAGGGGAAGAGATCACATGATCTCTTCTTCGTCTTGAACTTCGCCTTCGACAACCTATCGAAGTCCCAAAAATAGGTCAAACCTGACCAAGGATCCTCAAAACTTGGTCAAGGGCCAACAGTCCCCCAACACTCACCTGTGACTCATCCTGAGTCACTTTGATATGGATAATTCTGCCTCAAAAACCTCGAGCTTGTCTCGAGCTACTTCGACTTGTTGTTGTGCCATGACCTCCTATTCAACAAAGTCTTGGGTAACAACTTTTTTGACAGGTCCCTCTAGGCACTTTTCTACTGCAGTGATGACTTGCTCCAATTCTTCTCATCGGCCTTTGATCTCTGTGAATAGCTAGCAGGCCTAGTCTTGTATAGGTTGGAGCCTCTGATTCACTTCCATGTCTTTTCTCTGAATGGTGTGGACCCACTCCTGGGCAGTGCGTTTCTCTTGGGATCGCTTCATCCTTTCAATAACTGACAGGGGCTTCAACTGCGCCTGTATTGTTTTTTCTTGATACTTCACCTCTTGGATCTGTGAGTCCAGTGTATTCAGTTCTAGATTCTCAGTGAGTCACTCATACATATGGGCATTGCAATCACTCAATTTCTTACATTCCATGGCGAGGCCCTTGATTCTTTCAATTGTGATTTAGGCAGTTGTTTGTCTTTGATCCCTTACATCCTACGGAGTGTCGGGCACTGTGCGGAGCTCTAAGTCTACTATTTGTTGTTGTAGATGTCAGATAGCTTCTGCGAGCTGCTCTACTTGATGTGTGACTCGGTCTTATGCCTGTGGTTCTAAGCTTGTTTGTGGGTGTCGGTCTAACGGTTATACTATTCCCAATGACTATATTGCTTCTCTATGGTGAAGTTCCATGTGACGTTGTTCTGATATCTCGACGAAGTTCTTGTTTTGTAAATTTTCCCTTTGCGAAGTTCCCTCTGGAACCTTCTGTAACTTTTCAATCTTTTCTCTCTTCTTGCTAAGCTTTCGAGCCTTCTTTACGGTGAGATTCATCTCATTATTCCTCTTTCCATTCTGATTCTTGTATTCTTTTGGCATAGTAACTTCGTGTTGTTGAGATTCTTTTCTAATATTCAAGGGTAATACTTCTTCTCTATCTAGGATAAGTACTTCAGTATTCTGCAAATCTTCTTGTGTTCTTGCAACTTTGACATCCAAGTCTCTGGTCCTAAGTAGCTTCGATCTTTTCTCCTGTTCTTCAATCAGTTGTGTGATCCTCCTAGTCATGCAATCTTTCAACTCTTACTTCTTCTGCTCTAAGACTTCTTCTTCCTTCCTTGTGGCCTGATATCTTTCAATCCAAGGTTTTCCTAGTAACATAGAAAATGGGTTGTTGTTCTTAGTAAACTTAAAAAACTCAAAATATTCCTCTGTTGAATTTCCATTGGCATTCATAGATATTTGGGTGAGCTTTCCACATAGGGTTATGAGTTTTCCTATGAATAATACTATTCCTCCCAATGAAGGAATCATAGCAGGCTCCCCTAAAAGTTCCCAAGTTATTTCTATCATGATATTCACCTGTGTTTCCTCATCCAGAACATAATCAATGTCGAAGTCTCATATTCTTGCTTCAATGCACTCTTTTTCTTTGAATATCTCTGATAAGTTGATAGGTCGGTGGTCATTTAGGGTTTCTTTCATCTATAGAAATACTTTCTATGATTCTTTATGGGGTTCTATCATAATCTCAGTTTTTGGCTCTGCCTTAGGGTTTTCTTAGTTCATATTCATTCTTTCAACCTCAACAATCATTCTAGGAAAATCCAATACTTCATGGTCCATAGATCTACAACAAAGACAACTATATCTTCTACCAGGGAATTCCTTAGACATATGTCCCAGTCTTCTGCAACTGTAACAAAGGGTTAATCCTCGTTTTCTTTTAAATGATCCCCAACCTTTCATGTACTGTGCACTAGGATTATAGTAGCTAACCTGCAAAAAATTCTTTCTAGGATCCTACATCCATTTGTTAGTCCAAACATTCTCTCTATGCATAGGTATAACATATCTTTCACTATTTTTATCAGATCTACTCATATCAAATCTTCATTCATCTATAAGTGTCCTAGTTTTCAAGATAGGAAACATCTTATCAAACATACCTAGATCCATACTTTAGAAACAAAAATTCCCACTAATATTCTTCAACAGAGCACAAAGCTTCTAGATCTAAAACTTTTCACTATTCTTACATTTATCAGAGCACAAATCTTGCAGATCTTGCCTCTTTAAGAAAAAATTCTCAATTTTACCTTTCTTAGAGCACCAAGATTTCATATCTTACCTCTTTTCTTCGGATTTGAACCTTCTTCTTGGCATAGAGCTTCATAGGTTGATTAGAATAATGCGCACTAGAGAAATGGATCTATGCACAAAGCTTTCACAGTTTCATGTCGGATCTTCGCATAAAGATTCTTCTTCCTCATTTCCCAACAATTAGAGTTTCAGTCCCAAAAAAGGAACCATTTGTTGGCACATGGGCATACCCAAGGTTTAATGCTACAAGAACACACCAACAAAACCATAACTACCAGACCTTTCGGAAACAACTACAAAGAAGATGAAGTCTCACTCAAGGTAGAGGCAGGGGTGATTGGAGGACTCCAGTGTTTGCAACCTTAGCTGGGACACAGTTCTATGAATGTAACAACTTAACACTGCACTTATCAGTTATAGTTCATCAATATCCAGTCTTAGTTTACAACGCAGTTAAACCGTAATTGTAGAGCATTGCAGTATTTAACCAAATCTACTATATTCAAGCACCAAGCACATCCACATAGGCCAGATCTATTATTCATCCACACTATTAAGCACATAACATTAACATATCTATCTACCATTCATCTATATTGAAGAACTAAGTAAGTTTAACATATAAACACATCAATACATCGCACAAAGAAGAGAAACACAACATCTACATGGTTCACCCCCACCCTGGGGATACGTCCACCAACTCTTTGTGTTCTTTATTATCTTCTTCAATCAGTTACATGCACAAATCCACAAAAACCCTACTCCGCAGAGGACAAGAGACTTGCGCACCTCACTAGATCCTCCTTCCTCTGGTTAGGTTACAACACTAAGCCTCTTATCAATCTCTTACACTCTCTTGCATTGAGCTTTGCAAGCCTCATACAATATGCACAAAGCAATCTCTACTCAACACTTAGCACTTTTGATCACATAGATTGAACTCTAGCACTTAGCACACTTAGGCGCTCTTCTTACATCACCTAGATTTCTATTTATACATTACAAAATCGGGGCCAAACATGGGTAAACCCATGGGACGACATTCCCATACCCGTTACATAATCACAAAACCCAAAAATCCCTAAAACGGGGCCAAGATCCCACGATCTATGCTTCATCTTGTGCTCCTCCTTTGACATCTTGTTGAAGTCCCCAAAATAGGTCAAACCTGACCAAGGATCCTCAAAACTTGGTCAAGGGCCAACATCATCTGAATAGTCTCAAGCTGTGGATGGAAAGTCAGTCTATTCCACTCTATACATATGCAACTCATATCTACAGTGTCCTCATCCTCCTGGGTCATATACCTCATACATCATCATACCTTGAAAATTTGTAACTCTCCAACCCAATGAAGACTCTATCTCATCAACCTATGATAAACATAAAACTATATTTTCCATGCCAAATAATCTGAGATGCACCCATGGCAACTCACTATGAAATGTCACTGGAAGTCCATCCATAGGGTTGGCAATTTTCCACACAACATAATATTGTGATCCAGGCTCTTCACCAATCCACTAGAACTCCCAACCTGCCACACTACTAAGTTGCAATAGCTCACAAATACTTGTCTGGATGGTTTTCTCCGTGTATCAAAATAGATACCATCTAAATGTTTTCCACCTACAACCATCATTGTAGCTCCCTCTTAGAGATAACTCCTTATCTCATTTTGATTTTTCACCTATGACTTACATGGAACAAGGACAACACTCCTCCAGTGTTGTATCCAAATGAGTCTCAAGATCATCCCCTTCTCTTCAGATCCCAATCTCTAATACCATGCCCATTTTCAAATGCAGCTCTATGTGACTAATTTCATATATGGAAATTTCTTCCTAGTGATCTAACAATAAAACCCTAGATTTTATCATTGAACAACTTTACACTGGAATTATTGACTGAAAACATTTGCAGTGGAAACACAAATATCATTGATGAATCATCAATATACATGAGACACAATTTCAATTTTTTAATCTTGTTAACATCATAAATCCCAAGGGAAAAACCATCCCTCCCAGCTAATACAATATCACAAAAAATTGAGGATAACCTTGTCCTCGAAAGTCACCAAAATGGAGAATAACTTTGTTCTCCAATAACCACACAAATAAAAAAACCAAACCTCAACAATATCCCTAGGAATATCCTCTGCACATGAATCTTCTATAAACCACCTGTATGACCTACCAATGTCACCTTCCATCTTATATAGATCTGTACCTTCCCGGAAACTCATATACACGATTCATCAACTGACAACCCATGGATATATGTTTTTCACTCCACTACAACTTGTGTATACCCTATACATGATTTGTCCTTCTACAACCTGCATATATACACACTTTATCATCCTGCAAACCACATATGGTATGAAAAATTCACTCCACACATGCGACCTTCTTCAATCCTCTCTCTTGGGCCAGATTCACCACCTTGCAGACTTCCCCTTTGCTCAGATCACCAATCTTCCTAGCACAAGTACAGACTCACTTATGCTATCTCCTTCATGTATCCACACACTGTACATGATATATAATGTCACAATGACATGTATCCTTTATATAAAAGTCCTAGGGGTCAACATGGAAGGCCCTCCACAAGTCAACATCAAATTGGGATTTCCTTGTGGGTGTGAAGCCCCAATACAAGCCCACAAATCCCATCACCAAGCCCATGAAGCCCCTACTCAAATACAAGGGTTTTTTTACCAAACTGAAAGTATGATGTGGTTCCCACGATGATTCCCACATGGTCAACGCTAGGTTTAGGTGAGAATTCCTGCTCAAAGCTATAAAAATAAATAGAAATTAGGGCTTCCAATGATGAAGGTGATCCAGGTGGATATTGGTGGCCACCCACCTTTTCCGACTGGCTCAAAACAGTTTTCTGGCAATTTTGGCAATTTACTATTTTTAGCAGGTTTTAACTTTCAGGGCCATTTTGAGGGCCTAAATGAAGGTT
>JZKD02S2192585.1:80338-155381 GCA_000966675.3 Picea glauca | reverse complement strand
GACCAAGTTCAGCAGAAGTTTCCTCATCTCATGGAGGAACTCAACGCAATGGGGACCATTGCTTCCTAAGGAGGGAGGATTGATCCAGGTGGATATTGGTGGCTACCCACCTTTTCCGACTGGCTCAAAACAGTTTTCTGGCAATTTTGGCAATTTAGTATTTTTAGCAGGTTTTAACTTTCGGGGCCATTTTGAGGGCCTAAATGAAGGTTTTTTGAGATCGAGGTTCTCAATGATAGGTAAAGGCATGTTTGAGCCCCTAAAATGAATCTCCTCGACGATACCTTTCCAACGAGCTATCACACGCCTAAAACAGAGATCATATGCAAAAGTTACGACCCCGGGAAGTTGATGTACTAACTTACCCAAACAGGGCCCACATGACTTTTGGTGCTTCATCTCCTAGGGTTAGGTTTTTGGATGTCTATGACTTTTGGCATTCTCGTCTATTGTAAAAATGCCTCTAGAGCCTCATTGTAATCATCTTCTCATGGATGCAAGTAGCAGCCACATCTCTTCTCAGAGATAAGCTACCAGCGCCCTAGCTAGTTTATTTCGATTTTGTCTGTAAGCATATTTCAGTCAGTTGTTATTAATGAAATGAAGTCTTATTTCCGATGCATCTCTGTGTTTATGTGTATTTCTGTATTTCATTATGTTCCTACATAAATCAGGATCAGAAGGTAACTATGAAACCCTTTTTTTTAATTTGGGAATGCATTAAAAATTGTTTGAATCAAATAAGAGAATGATCAATATGATTAATATAATGAAATCATATACTCGAAATCTTTCCTCTATAGATTTCTAAGTGATCTAAAATACTCCCCGTTGAATTTGGCTCTTAAAAAAAATCCACCCACTCGAAAATCTTTGTTGATAAGTATCTATTGCACAAATATCCTCTCTAAAATTTGGCAAATAATAAAACAATGAATAGGGTTTTTCTTTATAAAAACAAAAACTTAAATTCCCACTCATTTTTTCTTTGTATATTTTAGTGCATTGATGATAAACACACACACTATTTTTTTTCAAAAGTTACATTTTCGGTGTAATCTATGGTGAGTAGTGCACCAATGAAATATGTATAATGAACTGATTTATTTTCATAATAAATTTCAAAACATTGATGTTAAGCCCTTTTTTTTCTAACTTGCTTCAGTCAATACACTATACAATTTGAAACACACAGGTGCAAACTGTAATTAATAACGTTTTGGGGTAGTGTGTAAGTAATAATATACCATAAGATTGTTAAATTTGCACAATGTGTTGGCACAGGGGCAGAACCAGGGTTCAACACTTCAAGAGTGCACCAACAAAACCCTAACTACTGACCCTTTCGAGAACACCTGTGAAGAAGGAAAAGTCTCACTCGAGGTAGTGGTAGGGGGGGGGGGGGTTACAGGGCTCAAATTTCTGCAACCAAGCTGGGAAACAGATCTGTGATTATAACACTTAGGAACAACATGGATCAAGCTATTATTATTACTCACGTTGTAGATGAAACCCTAAGTACATATCGATGCAGCAACAATGACCAAATAAACATCACACTTAGCATCATAAGCTATATCTAGTACATTCAACATAAATAAAGAAATAATCATTCATTGATCTATCTATAGTATATAAAAATCATTGCACTAAGTATATTCACAACATAAACATCATAGCACAAAGAAAACCATCAACACATGATATACGTGGTTCACCCCAGTGTGGGGCTACGCCCACCAACTGCTTCTTCTTCTTTATTAGGCTTCAATCTCTTACATTCGTCTGCTCCTATGCACTAAGCCATAGAGAAAAGATTCGCACTGGACAGGTGATCTGCACACTAAGCACCAGATCCACCTTCCCAAAATTAGGTCAAGGCACAAATCCAACTTCTCTATCAAGCACAGAGCTTTACATACATGTTATGTTGCACAAAGCAACTCATAACTAGTTGCCTCTTGCACTTAGCCAATTACACTCTCCTCACTAAGCTACTTCTACCTTACAATATTTACTTTTTTGTACTTTTACATTTTCTTACAAAAAGGCCTAATCATGGGTAAACCATGGGCCGACACCCCATAAACCCTGATACAAAAACCCTAATGAAACCCTTGCTGGGTCCACAAAACAAGTGAGATCCTGCGATTTGAGCTCTACCTGGGCGCTCCATGTTTGACCAACCTGTCGAAGTCCAAAATGTGGTCAAACTTGACCAATGTTTCCTCAAAACTTGGTTGAGTGCCAACATGCCCCCAATAATCACCCATGACTCTTCCCGAGTCACTCATATCTGGGCAGCATTGCTTCAAAGGCCTCAAGCTTAGCTCGAGCTACCTCGACTTGCTACTTCACCTGAGCTCCTGCTCAACAAACTCCTGGATAATTTTCTTTGTAACATGCCCTTCCAGGTGCTGTTCCATTGTTGCAACTACTTGGTCCAGTTTCGAACCTTTTCCTTTGTTCTCTTCAAAAACCACACAGGCTTCATCCTGCAATGGTTGTAGCCTTTGTGTGAATTCCATTACTCTACCCTAGGTGGCAGTAATATATTGTTGGGACACATGTTATTCTTGTGTTCTCTTCATTCTCTTGACCATTGTGAGTGACTTCATATGTTCTTGAACTATCAGTGTCTGTTGTTGCGCCTCTTGTAGTTGCACTTCTAATTTCCTCAACTTTGGATCTTTTGTGAGGCGTTCATAGGTCTGCATGCTCCTATTGCTCAATTTTTTGCATTTTGAGGTGAGGGTCCTGATCCTTCCAACCGTGCTCTTAGTGGATTCATCCCTTTAGTCAAACACTTCCTACGGATTTCTTGGTACTACTTGGATCTCCAACTCCATTACCCTTGCTTGAAGCTACTGGATGGCCTCAACGATCTTCATCACTTGAACCTCGACTACGTCATGTTCCTCCTGTGCCAAGCCTTGCATAGAGAAACGTTCTCTGGTCACCACTTCTTTGAATGCAGTCTGCTCTGTGAGAAATGGTCTTGTTCTCTCTGTATATTTTCTTTTTCCTCCTTGAGCATCACCCGAAATTCATCCTTCTCATTTTCATACGTGGTTACACAGTAACGCACAACTCGTAGTTTCTCTAAGATCTCTTGTTTCTCTTTATTTAGGGCTTCTGTATCCTTTTCCTTCTCCTCTTGAACTCATTGAAGATGATCCTCTATTGCATCTGCTAATCTTCTCAATTGGTCAGGATCATCCCCCAATTATGCAATCTTCGATGAGGAAGGAGCAGTAGGTATTGCGTGAATAACTTGAATAGCTTGTTGTATCTCCTTCATCTCCTTCTCGACCTTTACATACAACTCTTCTTTCTTTTCTCCATATCTCTGCAAGATATCTTCGGATGCATCCTCTATAAATCCACAGACCAAGCTGATATCATCCTCTGTGAGTGTAGCCTCTAGATGGGGCTTACTAGTATAGGCCTTCTTTTTTACCGAGGGTTTCTGCAGAGAAGACTTCCTCTTCTTCTGTGTTTTTGTCTCGGTAGGAGAATCCTTCAACAGTGTAGCTTTGCCTTCTCCTTGATTTTCTCCTTCTTCCCCTCCTACTTCTTGATTTACTTTGTCTCCTCCTCCTCCCGCAGGCGAGCCAGGTCCACTTTATTCTAAGGCGTTGTTCTCCTCATCAGTCTCTATGTTCTGAGCTTCCTCCTTTTTCTTCTTCTTCTTCAAACTTGTCTTTCCTGCATGCTCGAACCAGGTGACCAAGGGGCTTCTTATGATGTCAGGGTCAGAGAGTTTTTCATCATCAACAGGTGTATGGAATTCCTTCGGCCATTTTTTCATGATCTGTTTCATATCTTCATATGTCAACTTGTAATAGAACTATAATTCTTCCTTTCTTTCATCCCTGGGCGCAGTGATATAAATAAAGTGTGTATCTACATAGAACTTAGCTAGTGGTCTTAACTGGTGCAATGTATGCGGTGTCATGCACAAGAACGACTCAATGGAAACCTTTAGTTGTTGATAGTAGGCATGGAACGCTGAGTTTGACTGCCATTGCTTCAACATGTCATTCGTATAGCATAAGGTTGAGAACTTCATGGCCAACGGTTCTGATGGTTCATTCTCCAAGAACGTGGATCCTTTTGGAATTTTCCAAGAGACAAATGCAATCAACACGATTAGCAAGCTGAAGTGGGACTCATATCCCTGATCCCAGGCTTCGTGACAATATTTATCAATCTCGTTGACGAGGTAACTCACCCAATTCAACTGCATCCCCTACACACATTTCCTTGCGAGGTCCACCATGAACCTGGTGACCCACGTGGGGAGATTATTTATTACAAGCTTGCAAGTTATAAGTTGGAAAGTGAGGTGCATTGCGCCATCCTGGATAGAGGCTACCTTGTAGTCTCACTTTCCCTTCTCAAATTCATCGTATGCCTCCTTGATGCACGGTGTCAAGGAGTGATCTGAGGTCTTCCCTGGGTAGAACTACTGAGGGTCAGTTCCCTATATGCTCAATCTTATAATCCGATGGATCAATGTCGGATCCATAGTAATCCTCTTGTCAAGCCACAGGTATTCATCATCATATCACGACAAGAGGAGTTTAACACAAGAATTAACCTCATGATGTCAGCCAAAATGAGGAATCTTCATGAAATTCAATATCGTGGACTGTGCCAGCTCCTTAATCCAAGGCTGGGAGACTATGTGAGGCTTCTTCCCATTCGTCTTCATCAAATATTTATGGGGTGCGAGAATGACATGGTTCTTTCTGTCTCCAAGATTAAATTTGTTGTTCTTAAGTGCTAGGATTTGTACTAACTGAGTTCCCACTATGCGTATTCCCTTCGGAATGTATGCAGTGATCAATGTGTACTCAAAGTCCCATGGAATGCTGTCATGGTTAACCGCGCTAGCCAAAGGTGAGATATAATCAGGTAAGATCGTTGGGATCTGCTTCACATTAGCTAGATCATCGTGATGCTTACTTCGCTTCTTGGTCACGAGGTTGGAACGTTTTGAATGACGTTCGTTCGAAGGGGAATCTTGTAGTCCCCTGGTCGACGATGCCTGTAATCCTTCAGACATAGATTTAACAACCATAAATTTCTTTAGAACCTCTTCGACGGATTTCTCTAGCTCAATGCACTCGTACAACATTCTCACTGTTAACAAATAGGTTTGGGTAGGTGAACGAATATCGGGGTAGACAAATAGAAAATGATGTCTGATAGCACAGTTCAATACACAATCACTTCTCTGTTGGCTTAGATAATTACAGGTGGAAAAAAGTGGTCTCAGCACATCGTCCGAAGGGTTAAATAAGTGAGAATCATGACCGATTTCTCCAACGGACAAAAATGCTTCCATTAATGCGAATCCATCCGTTATGGCGTGGTCTCAACATCCAATGATGGTTTTATCCACCCATAAATGTGTTTCCTAGCCATTCCAGAGCATCGTTATAACGGTTGCGGTGTCTCCAACAGTCATATAGCTTCGCTAGGGCGAAGTCCCATTCAACGCGGTTCTGCTATTTTGGCGAGGTTCAGAGCCTGCAAGCCGACCTACCGCAAAGTCTTATCTATAAATTCTCATAGATTTTCTAACTTGAATTTCTTTTTACCTAGCTTCCTTGTCTTCTTTCCTGTGATTCAAGTCTCTCTAATTGTTTCTGGATTCCTCTTCCCATTCTTACTCTTAGTTTCTCCTATCGTAGTGACTTCGTAGTGTTGATGTACTTTCAAGGGGTTTGAAGTTAATATCCCTTATATTATTAATTCCTGGATGGATATACTTCTTTCTTGCATGAATAGGTCCTTGAAACCTTCTTGCGTTCTTTCAACCTCGAAAACTAATTCTCTTGCATTCTGCTGCTTCGACTTAACTTCTCATTCTTCTGTCAGTCGATCTATTTTTCTAGCCATGAAATCCCTTTTTTTTTTTTGCTGTAGCTTATTCCTCTTCTTTCCATATGATCTTATCTTTCTCAATCCAAGTCTTTCCTAACAAAAGAGGGAACGGGGTGTTTTTCGCAACAATCTTAATGACTTCAAATTCCTCTTATTTCGATGTTCCATGGATGATAACAGGTACATTAGTATCTCTTCCACATAGGGTTATCATCTTTCTTTTAAACAAGCCTATCCTTCCCAATGAAGGTACCATAGTGGGTTTTCCAAAAAATTTCTAAGTGTCTTCTGTCATAATATTTACTTGTGTCTCCTCATCCAGAACACAGTCTATGTCGAAATTTCCTATTCTTGTATATATGCGTTGTTTTACTTTCAATATCTCTATGAACTGACATCTTTGTGATCATTCATCATTTCTTTCAATTGTTCTAATGTAGTCTAAACTTTCTCTAATTCTTTTTCTTTATGATTTTATAATATGATCTTAGTCTCTTGATAGTTTTCTTGTCTCGTGTTCATCCTTTCAACTTTAGAAATCATCCTTGGGCAATCCTCAACCTCATGACCAACAATTTTACAAAAAATACAATAGGACCTATACCAGGGCATTACTTAGCAATATGTCTCGGTCTTCTGCAGTTACAACATAACGTCAATCCTCTCTTTCTCTTGTAAGTTCCCGAACTTCTCCTGTACTGCACATTAGGATCACAGTGTTGGACCTGCAATCTGCAAAAATTGTTTCTAAGTTCCTGCATCCATTCATTAGTCAAAAAATTATTTCTGTGCATAGGAATAACATATCTTTCTCTATTTCTATTAGCTTTACATAGATCAACGTTTTCTTCTAACTGTGCCCTAGATTTCAAACTAGGACAAAATCTATCAAACATACCTAGATTCATGCTTTTGAAAAAACAATTTCCACTTATCTTACTCTATCAAAGAAAAAATATTTTCCGTTTTCAAGATCTTATCTCTTTTCTTCAGATCATATTTCTCTTTTAGCACAAAGCTTCGCAAGTCAAGTAGAGTACTATGCACTACAACAACAAATCTATGCATAGAGCTTCTATTTTCTTTACTTCAGTTCGCAACAATCACAGTTTCAGTCTCGGAAATAGAACCATTGTTGGCACAAGGGTATACCTAGGGTTCAATGCTTCAACATCGCACCAACAAAACCCTAACAACTGGCCCTTTCAGCAACACCTGCGAAGAAGGTAAGTCTCACCCAAGGTAGAGGCAGGGGGGTTACAAGACCCAGGTGTGTGTAACCAATATGGGACACAAACCTGTGATTATAACACTTAGGATCAACATGCATCAACCTATTAGTCTTACTCACTTCGAGGATCAAACCCTAAGTACAGATCGACGTAGTAAAAATGACCAAATAAACATCCCACTTAGCATCATAATCTAGATCTAGCACATTCAACATAAATAAAGCACTAAGAATTCACATATTTATCTATCATATATAACAATAAATGCACTAAGAAGATTCAAAACATAAACATCATAGCACAAAGAAAACCATCAACGCATGATATACGTGGTTCACCCTAGTGTGGGGCTACTTCCACCAACTACTTCTTCTTCTTTATTAGGCTTCAGTATCTTACATTTGTATGCTCCTATGCGCTAAGACACAAAGCCAAGCTTTGCACTAGATAGGTGATCTGCGCACTAAGCACCAAATCCACCTTCCCAAAATCAGGTCAAGGCACACAACCAACTTGACCTCTATCAAGCATAGAGCCTTACATACATGTTCTATTGCACAAAGAAACTCAGAACTACTTGGCTCTTGCACTTATCCAATTACATTCTCCTCACTGGGCTACTTCTACCTTACAATATTTACTTATTTATAATTTTACATTCACTTAGACAATGACCTAATCATGGGTAAAACCATGGGATGACATCCCATAAACCCTAATACAAAAACCCTAATGACCCCCTTGCTGAGTCCATAAAACAAGTGATATCCTACAATCTCAGCTCCGCCTAGGTGCTCCATCTTCGACTAGTCTATCAAAGTCCAAAAAGTGGTAAATCCTAACCAATGTTTCCTCAAAACTTGGTCGAGGGCCAACACAATGCAAATGAAAACATTTGTATTTAAATTTTGTCTAGGTTTTTCTTTGTGGAGGTGTTGGGTTTTTCTAGTCTTCCTTCTCTACCATCCGATTTATTGACCCATGGTTCATGTCTTTCGGGTTTCCAACAAAACCTCTAAAACTATCGACCCTCCTGGTAAACGAGAAGGAAACACATCACACAGATGCACTACGCATTGTCACGTGAGATATCTTTAATGGGTGGTTGTAAGACTCATGAATTTATAGCCTAGGATTGAGCGTGATATATGGAGTCTGTATTCTGGACCATATATTATTACTTGTGATTGAAACCTTTGGTTATTCATGACTTATTCCCTCAATATCGCAAGAACATTTAAACAAGCAATGGAATAGCTCATTCATTCATTAAGCATAAAAAATAGTTGTTGAAAGGATGATAAAGATATGCATGCATTCATCACATTACACAAACGTTACCGCGGTTCACCCCCTCTTGGGCTACATTCACACATATTTGTCTCTTGGCTCTTTTATTATGGTAGTTCTGTGTATCCAGCGCCTTGTGCTTACAATTCTCTTCAGATGGGTAAGATCTATATGAGGCAAACTAGATAGTACTAGGATCCTCAGCCTACGATCTAATCCTCATATCTTCCTTCTCTCCTCTCCTCTATCTCAACAACTTACAAAATAGTACAAAACAACATTACAATTCACATCGACTCGTACATATCTATGATTTAACAACAATCTGAACACTGCAAAATCCAACCTATGATACCTACGTATCAGAACCCTCTATAAGACCTCAGTATCGATATTTATACATATTTGTCTCTTCAGCCATTAAAATACATTACCAAAACCCTAACCCTACCGATGTTTGGTCTTCCTCTCATGTGCGCGTGTTTCTCCTCCTTCCAACAGTCGCTCTCCTTGTGCACACTTTCTTTCATGCGCGCATTCTGTGATTCCTTCCAGCGGTTACTTACGTTTCTACATGCTTTCTTTCCCCACGATCATCCTTATTTCCACTTCAGCCTGCTACCAATAGGCCCCAACACTGAAATGTGGCTCGTACCAAGCCACCTAATCCTTTTAAGCTTCCTCGATCTCCTTGGTGATCGTCTGGAACTTTTCCTTGAGCTCTTCTACTTGTGTTAGCGCCTGCATGGTCTTCTCCTTGATCGTGTCCACAACTTGGACTGCAACTTCGTCGCTCAATAATCCTACACATTCTTCCTGGGTCTGTGGTATATCTGTATTATCTTTGTCTACCTATGCCAATACTTCTTCTACCTACTCATTTAATGGATCCATTTGAGCCTGACGCTCATGTTTTTGGGTTTGCATAGAGATTAGATCTGCTTGCAATTTCTTAATATCCTGCATCCCTTTGATTCGTTCTGGGATTGGTATGGTCTTCTTCTTCTACTTGAGCTCTTGGATTGTTGCATTGATCCTTTCCTCTTCCCTGTCCCACCGTTGGACCTGTGGATCCTCCTCCAACCTTGTCCAAAGTTACGATGCTTTAACGAACAAGTCAACTGCTATGATAACCTGTTGTTCTATCTCCTGCAGTTGCGTTGTTTCTTCCTGCTTCCTTTTCTCCTTCACTGTTGGTGGAGTCGTTAGTATGAGATGTTCTCGAAGATTCTCGATCTCCTTCTGGTACTAATCAATTGTCTACGCAATCCAATCAATATTTTATGCTTCTATGATTTATTCACTCTGTGTGGCCTGTGGAATTTTCTCACAAGTTCCTGCCACTTTCTGCTCCAATCTGTTTCGATGCTCCCTTTCCTCCTCGGTCTCAAATTTGGCCTTCTCGTAGCCTATTTTCAATTTGTCTTGTTCCTTTGTCGCCTGATTTAATTCAGTTAAGTATCTGCGTGCACAAGACTATACCTCATGGTTGACGCTCACCTGCAACCTATGTAATGCCTCTGATGGTATCCTTGTCAACATAAGTTGGATTTGTCTTAAGTCTTTCAAGGGTGTCTTCCCCACAATTTCTTCCATGCGCAGCATGCTAGGGTTGATATGGAATGTTCTGTGTGGCTACAATATCCCTTGGTCTGACTGTCGATCTTCCTCTTCCATTCTTCCTTTTTTATGCGATGAATATGGATCTATGACCCTACTACTTCTTGCTATCTGTACTTCCCTGAATTTCTTGAGGAACTGCCCCAATTCTGCCATCTATTTTTGCAGTTTGTCCCTGTGGTGTGTTGCATGCTCGAAATCCTTGGCTAGACAATCCTGGACCATTATGGCGATCATTTACCCATCATCCTCTCTGATCGTATATTCTAGTGGTGCTCGTTGTGCCTTTGATTTGTTGCGTGTGCCTCCTGTCTGCGTGGTTGGTCTCTTATTTCCCCCTGGTTCCTGTGTGTTAGGATTTGGGGCGGTCTCCTGCGCTCCCTCAACCTGTTTCTATTGTTCCCTGGTCAATTGTGTATTCTCCTTCTTCCCCTTCTGGGTCCCTATCTTCTTTGTCCTTTGTCTTTATGTGTTGTCTTGCCTTGGCCCGTTCTTGGTCTCTTGGGCACTTGGATTTCCGGAGGCTGCATTGCTCCCTACTCTGCCTCTTCCTCTGCTGTTCTTTCCAACGCTTCTCGGGTAATGAATGGGATCCTTCATTCATCGGGTCATTTGGTGATTACCATGTAGATATCACCTTCTGTGATGAAGTAGCACATATTTAGCCACTGTTTATCTGGATCCTTTCTAGCCTGTAACCATATTGTTTGTCGTGTGGCCTAGAAATTAGCGATGTCCACATATCGCGCGACAACCTATGGTGTTATTCTCCACATTCGGGTGATGGATTCTTGCATGTCGCGTAGTTATGCTTCAAATATGAACCCATTTTCCCTCTTATGCCTGACATTCAGCCCTTCTTTCAGCAATAGATACCTTTCTCCCTCAATCTTTGGTTTGGTACAAAAAACGACATACCCTAGTTCTCGCCATCCCATGAAGGATATTAAGGTAATCAACCATGAGTAGTGGAAATTTGTGCCTAGATCCTACGCATCCTTGAAGTCCTCTAGGAACAAGTTCAATAAGTATGGAACCCAACTCATTGAGGTGCCTTCTGCGCACTGGGCTGCAACTGCAACAACTCCAGTTGGTACTTCCTCTCTGCGGCAATTTCTTAGCAACTTGCAGGATAAGGTTTTTGCACCTAGCTGTGTGGCTCTATTGTTGATTCGTTTGATAATGATGCCTCTTGTCCCCTTGGCGGTGCCAAAATTCTTATTCATTTATTCTGCCAGTGCTTTCTCCTTGGTTTTGTCAACCAAAAACAATGCGGGATCCATACCTCGAATCAATAATCCTGATATTTGCGCAATAAACTCAACAATTATGGGGACGGGTTTGTCTAGCCATATGTCTCCTTCATGTGTGACTTCTAACAGCTACTTGACACATGTTGTTGTTTTATGGCATCTGCCAAAGTGTGGTAGGTCCAATAAACCTAAAATTCTCGTTTTATCCAGCCCAGTTGCCCACTGATACAACTGATCAATTGGTTGTCTGAATTGATTCATGCCTGTAGTATGTTAAAATACCCTCTTCAAAAGATCTAGGAACTTAGTTTCTTCTGCTACATCATGGTATGAATATTTGAGTTTCCCGACATAGACCAGTAGCTCTGGTCCTACCTATACTCCAATTGGTATGCATGGTAGAACAATTTCTGCTGTAGGTTTCTTGGAGGGTGAGCTTGGTATCTGTATCTTATATTTCTATTGTGGTGGATGGATTGAAGTTCCAATGGCTTCTGGTTGCTCCTTGGGAAGACATTCTGGCCAAACCGAGACATCTTCAGTGGTCTCCCTTGCTGGGTGTTCTGGGATGGTCGTTTGAGGCTCATCTGGGTCCACTACTGCTTCTGTATTCTATGCTATTTTAATAACTTCTAGGGCTTCTTTGGTGCTCTCCAGTTGCACCTCATTTTCGTTTTCTGCTTCATGGCTCTATGGTTCCCGCACCATTGCATCCGTATCTAAATTCGTGGCCTCTGCTGCTGGCTGCTGAATTTCTTTCAGTATTGGTGTGGGTTGTACTAGTATTGTCTCTGGGGATGGGATTTCGTTGATATCGACGACCTGTGGCGACTTTTGTTCACCTTCTTCCAAGGGTCCTCGTGACCAAGTTTGAACCTTGGTTGGTATGGCACCCTGTCTTTCTTCTGCTGGCTTCGGTGGTGCCATAGTGGTGACTGTCGAACTTTTTTCGGGTTCGAATAGCTTCTATGGTCTCTGTAGCCTCGATCTGTGCATTGTAGCTACTATTTCTCTCTGTCTGTTCTCATTTTGTGAATAGACTAGTTTCTCCTGTGCTCGCATGTTGTATCGGCTTCCCATGAAGCTTATCGAGGATGCTTCCTCCATTATGGGTTTAATGCACCATATCTGTGGGTTCAATGCATCTCTGATGGTTTCTTAATTAACATTACTCTTTATTTTCCATCTCCAGTTGGTGTGATTAATGTGATGTCCCATCGGTCCTTACCATTCATTAATTCCACCTAGTGTTGTCCTGTCATCCTTATTTTTCCGACTTTCATTTTCCTACTTGTTTCTTTTTGTATATAACCGTTGTCCTTGATTTTTCTGAATTCGCGTTTCTAACTTTGTGTGGCCTTTCTACCTCTGGTGCACTACACTCTCTTTTCAATTTTTTTTTTTTACTGCGCAGTGGGTGGTCGACAGTCCTTATACAACTTTAGTCGGATCCCATTGATCATCCCTTTGAGTTCTGCACCTGCTAAATATCTTAACTATACAACTCCTCTGTATGTGATAGATTTTACTTCATATGGTCCTAACCAATGCATTATGAGATTTCCTAGGTGCTGAAATGATTTACTGGCATACACCAATACTAGATCTCCTTCCTTGAATAGTTTCTTCTTAATGTGTCTATCGTGCCAAGCTTTGTCTCTTGCTTTCTGCACTTGTTGATGGAATCCTTCCAAGATTCGGTCTTCCTCCATGGTCAATAACTGATTTAGTCTCTCCTATACTGCACCTCATTCTGTCATTTGTGTGATAGCTACTACACACAATCTAGGTACTAAAACATCTAATGGCACTACTGTTTCTTGGCCATAAACCAGTTTAAATGACATGTGCCCTGTCAAATTTTTGCATGTAGTTATGTATGCCCATAATACTGCTGGTACTTTGAGGTCCCAGTCATCTCTGTTGACATTACAAAACTTTGCCAGTGCGTTCTCCAGAATTTTGTTGAAGGCTTCCACTGTGCCATTTTCCTGTGGGTGATACGATGTGCTCTTCTGGTGATGGACTTCAAATTATTCAGTCATCGCACATATAGTGTTGTTTATGAAGTGTGTCCCTTGGTTGCTCATCAAAACTCTTGGGCACCCAAATCAAGTGATTAATTGTTCAAACAAAAAGTGCATTGTTGTTTCTGCGCTACAATCATTTACTGGTGCGGCTTCTGCCCATGTTGTTAAATATTATGTCATAGTGATAATGTTCCTAGCATTTGTTCTTTTTGCTGGTGGGTTGATTGGTTCCACAGAGTCTATCACCCATTTGTAAAATGTTTGTAATGTTACTTATGGTCATAATGACATCTCGTCCCTTTTGTTGGTTTTTCCTACCCTTTGACATACATCACATCTTTGAAAATATTCCTTCGAGTATATGTGAATCGTTGGCCACCATAGTCCTGAGCGCAATACCTTCTGTGTGGTAGCTTTACCTATATAATTCCCTTCTTTTATTCCCTCGCGGGCTTCTACTAAGACTCGTAGTCTTTTGTCCTCTAACATGTATCTTTGCAAGATGCTATCTGCACCCATTTTATATAAATGTCCTACAATTAGTTGATAGTCGACAACACAGAATACCAGGTTTTTCTTCTACATGGTGCTATAGTCTTGCGGCGCAGTGCTTGTACTCAAGTACTGAATTCTATCTGTGAAGTATTCATCAACAATATTCACTGAGAATAACTCTACATCCAGAAATTTTTCTTCTAAATTCGTGTGACCCTTGACAGGTGGTCAGGTCCTGCATTCAATTTCCCTGGTTTAACTATTACTTCAAAATTTGATTCTTGGAATATTAGTAACCATTGACAGATTCTCCCCCCCCAACATTGGCTTGTTGACTCCTCAATTGGTTCAATGATGTTGGATTCAAGCATCCTGCCGATCTCAACTTTAACTTTTTGTTTATATATGGGGTTTAGTCTGTAGGGTCATTGTCTAATAGGTATCGCTTCAGGTCCGAGTGGTATCTTCATTTCTCCCATTTCTCCAGCTATACCCTTCATCTCTGTGAATGTTGTAGGAAACAAGTCGTTGTATTTGCGCAACAAATCTGTGATGCTTTCTACTATTTGTTCGTCCCAGTAATCTCCAATGCTGGCCATTTTGGGATGCTCGGTTTTCCCAATGTTAACTTTCTTTACTTTGATCGACGCAAAAATGACTTCTGATTCTATGGGTGGGCCTTCCATGTCTCTTTCACCTTCGACTTCTTGAATCTGAATATCGTGCGGATCATCTTCATTTGGTGCTTGTTCTTTTACATGGTAACAAGAAAACAATTCGTTGACTGCCTATTTATTCCATTGTTGATCTTTTGTGATAAGTTCTATTTTTGGTTCTTTGATGAATATGAATCCTCTGATCCGTTTAAGGGATTTATCTATGTTGGGGTTCTCATGCTTGAATGAGAAAGTGTCCGTGAAATTTTGTTGCAATGTCGTTCATGTCTTAATTTCTTTGCACAATTCTTGGTCTGTATACCAATTCATTGGTATGCCCTCTAGAGTATATATGAAGTGATGAGGCCATTCCTTTGGTAGTGTCTTTTTCCACAGTGTTCTACATGCCTCCAGGTGTTCCGTTGGTGCTCCGTGTCCTTCATATTTCTGTTGTTTGTTGTTTTTTTGTTCTGTGTCGAACCTTATGCACAGTAACCACTTACATTGGTACCCGTCTATGGTTTTCTCTTTGTGTGCGCCCCACCATCTCACTGGTGTGTCCTTTAGTGCTAAGTCAAGTGCTAACAATCTTTGTTTCTCTAACACTACATCTTTGTACTATGTCAAGAATGTTTCCAAATCATTTATTCTATGGAAAATGGGTGGTTCCCTAATTTCTATGCCTATCCATCTTACATCATGGTCTATTCTTGCACATCTTCGCGTGGATACTTCGTGTAGCCTATGCTTCCAGTTCTCTAAAACGGTGTCTGATTCTGTTGCACATGAAGTAATGCTCCGCCAAATGAGTACCCCATCTACAGTTGGGTTTACATAATCCTCATTGCGCGCAGTTGTTCTGTACAACTGTCCAATTTCCTCTAAGTCTAGGAAAGTAGGTTCTACAAACCTCTCCCCTTCTAATGGGTCTAATGGTGCAATGACCTTGTATTCTCCGGACTCAAATGTCATTTTCTTGGTCTTCAAATTGATTATGTCCTGGTTGTCAAATGCCCAATCCGGACCAAGTAATGTTGGGTAATGTATTGTGCCATCTACAATTTCAATGACTTCAAAGTCTGCTTTAGTGCATACTCCATCAAGGTCTACGGTCACTCCTTTCAGTCTATCGATTGGCATGACTCTATGTTGGTTTGGTAGTTTCAATTGAGAAGGTGAGTATTGTAATGTGGGCTCTCCCATGCATTGCCATGTCTTATTTGGTAATACATTTACTTTGTATCCTAGATCTAGTATAATGTCTCCCATATTGAAATCCCCAATGTTAGCATTCAGTCTAAATTCCCTACTTGTTCTTCTTTTTGTGTGTAGGCGATTAACTGTTTTAGGTTCTAGATTTTCTTTTGTCTCGCTGCTACACTTTTGTAGGATGTTTTGCAATATTTTCATAGATGATGGATCACTTAATACTTTTACACATGATTTCAAAAATAGTTTTATTGTACTTACTTGTCCCATGAGTTGCATCCCATTGGTATGATCCAATGATGGAGGCATCTCGTATTCTGGTGCTTCCTTGTCTTGCTGTGCAGTTGATGTTGACATTATGTCCTCCCTCTGAAATTCTTGTTTGGATTCTTTAAAGATCTCCTTTTCCTTTTGCGCGTCGAACCACTTCCTTGGTTTAGTGTTCTTATTTACCCATTGGTTCTGCGCTGGTTCTTGTTGAACTGCGTCAGTGTCTGTTTTTGCTCCCCCATTAGTGACTATGTTGATGTTTCATCCTTCATCCCTTGTTTTGGCTGAAATCCATTGAACATTCTGGTTGTTCTGATTCCTCTTTTCCTGAATATTTATGAATAATGTCAGACATTCCTCTATATCATGGTCTGATGCGCGACAATACATACAGGTCACTGGTGGGAGTGGGTATTCCCATGCATAATGTCCTGGTTGTTGACAATTGTGACATGTGACTACTCTTGTACCTTGTCCGAAACCTCCTCTGGCTTGTCCTCCTCCTCGGTAGCCGGCTCGATCTCCTCTCGGCGTGTTATACTGAGGCACTCGATCACCTCTCGACAAAGGAACCATTTGTTGGGTTTTCCTAGTATTCCTTCTCTATCGTCTGAGTTATTGACCCAAGGTTCATGTCTTTCAGGTTTCCAACAAAGCCTCTAAAACTATTGGCCCTCCTGGTAAACCAGAGGGAAACACAACACATGGACGCATTGTGCAGTCTCACCCAAGATATATTTAATGGGCGGTTGTACGACTCATGCGTTTATAACCTAAGATTGAGCACGAGATATGGGGTCTGTATTCTAGACAATTTATTATTACTTGTGATTGCAACCTACGATTATTCACGACTTGTTCCCTCAATATCGCAACAACATTTAAAAAAGTAATGGAATAACTGATTCATTCATTAATCATAATAAATAGCTACTGAAAATATGATAAAGATATGAATTCATTCATCACATTACAGAGATGTTAGCATGGTTCACCCCCTTCTGGGCTAGGTCCACAAATATTTGGCTCTTGGCTCTTTTATTATGGTAGTTCTACGTATCTAGCACCACGTGCTTACAATTCTCCTCATATGGGTAAGATCTATATGAGGCAGACTATATTGCACCAGGCTCCTCAGCCTGCGATCTAATCCTCAGATCTTCCTTCTCTCCTCTCCCCTAGCTCAACATCTTACTAAATAGTACATAACAACATTACAATTCACATCAACTCGTACATATCTATTATGTAACAACAATATGAACACTGCAAAAGCCAACCTATGATACCTACGTATCAGAACCCTATATAATACCTCAGTATTGGTATTTATACATATTTGTCTCTTCATCCATTACAATACATTACCAAAACCCTAAACCTACCGAAATTAGGTCTTTCTCTTATGTGCGTGTGCTCTTCCTCCTTCCAACTATCGCTCTCTTTGTGCACACTTTCTTGCATGCACGCGTGTTGTGTTTCCTTCCAGCTGTTACTTCCGTTTATGCATTATTTCTTTCCCCACGATCATCCTTCTTTCCACTTTGGCCTACTACCAACATGAGGCAATAACGAAGGTCATTATTTGATGCTTATCTCAATTAAAATCACCCATGCATTGCGTTTATACAAATGCACCGATGCATTTTGATTATACAAACACACCGGTGCATACTTATATGATAAAGTGAATCGAAGGGGGAGAGAGATGAAAGGGGATACAATGAGTTAGAGAGGGAGGTGGATATAGAGTGAGGGGGAGAGAGGGGTATAGGAAAGAGAGAGATAGAGAAGGATGAGATATAGGGAGAGAGGGGGAGGGAGGGATAAATCCAACAAGAGAAAGAGAGAGAGGAGGGGTAGAGAGAGAGGGAGATAGAGAAAGGTAAATATATTGAAAGAGAGAGAGGATGAGCATAAAATTCACATTTTCTATATTCGAGGAAGATATTTTCATGGATCGAGTAAATTTTTCATATTTTGTAAATCCAGATTTAGATTTCTTGAATAGTTGGACAGAAAAAAAATGATATTGTAGAAAAACAAAATTAAGTTTGTTGTCAAGTTATAAAAGTTATTCGAAGTTAAATTATTCTATGCTACCCAGGATGGCGTTTTGGTTCAAATGTAGAAAAAATGGATTAGAATATCAAATCGCCAATTCTTCAAATTCTAGCGACACCTCATTCTATATCTTTGGAACCCCTTCAAGTTCTCTCACGTTGATTGCAGTATGTATATATTTTATTGATAATTCATTTATCTCATTGAATCTATGCTATTTTTTTTCCTTGGTGTAACTCATGGGGAAACCTACCAGGAACTTCCCCTCATTTCAAGGATGGTACCTAGGGTAAACTATATTTTGTAGAAATACAAGGCTTTTTCGATACCATGCTCATTTAAGAGCTCAACATGTCACTTGCAGGAATTGAACCTAGGTGGGGGGGAAGAAATCCCTCAACACAAACCACTCGAGATAAACCCAATTGACACATTAAATTTGTGTTATGTATGTAGGTGCAACTTAATAATTTTTTATTGAATTTTGTAGGATCAAGATTTAGGATCAAGTTTATATGTTCAATATATTCCCATGGTCCCAAAATTCCGAAAGTTCCTATTAGGAGAAAGATACCACAAGAATATGTTTGATGAAAATGGAAAAATTATTTACCCTACCAATCCTAACATGCCATTTTCCAACAACCATCCTAGGTCAAAAATATTACACTGTGAATTTGATCTCTTTTATGTAGGCAACCTCATAGGGCGTAATAAAATGATGATTGAGTAATTGTATTTTTGGATTTTAAATGGAATTAATGTAAATGTATTTCTTAATTGAAAATTTATTTTATAAGGGGTTGGTTTCATGTTTATTATTTGGAAAAATGTCCATTCTTATAATAAGTGTTTGGTATAATGTTTTAACATATTAAAATCATTGTGTTACTAATATTATCAATGTAATGTTCAATATTTTTACAATCAGGATTCTGATGACGAGCGATCTGTCCACCATCTATCATTGAACCCCACTACTATGTCAAGTCGCGAGCTTGATACTAAATGAAAAGAGATCATAGATGAAGAATATAGAGAATGGTTAAAACAACCACCTATTCAATTCCCACTACATCCTAAGTCACCAATTCAAAATCTCAACAATAACACTAGTTCTTCACATGTTGGGGATGGAGGAAATTATATAGAGGTTGGTATAGATGACTTCTTATGGGATACTCAAGATATGGAAGGAATGTTTTTATATGAATTCCAACAATATGAGCTAGGAGATGATGTTGATGTCATAGATACCTTCTACGAAATCCTAAAATATGCTTCCACCACCCCTATATTTGGTCCAATACAGGGCTCTGCAAGGTCTACCTAGATATGGGCAATAATGTTACTATACAACTTGAAATCAAAGTATGGTATGTTAGATGTGTGTTTCTTAACACTTTCAAGGTAACTAACCATTAAGTCCCCTAAAGGTTTAAGGAATCTTTTCACACAATTAAGGAACAAAAGGGTTTATTTTATTCATGTTTAATAACAGTGTAAATTTCCATTATCCACAAATTACAGATTACTCAAAGATAAGGTACCTCCAAGTGATAATTATTTTCCCGATAGCTGCACACAGGCAAACAAAATGTTGAAAATGTTGGGTGTTGAGTACATATCATACCATGCATGTCTGAATGATTGTGTTCTATACAAAAATGAGTATGTGGACAAAGACATATGTCCAAAATGTGGGCATGACAGGTACCATAAATCAAAAAACAAGGGTAAGGCACATGGTCCTCCTCATAATATATTGAGGTAGATGCATATAATTCCAAGTATTTAAAGGCTCTTCCATTGCAAATAATTAGCCATGTTGTAGGGGTGGAATGCCTCACATATAAGTGATTCAAGATTTATGTGAATACCAATAGATTCAATAGCCATGAAGCATATATATAATACATAGCCCGATAAATTCAAGGATGAAGAATATATCCTGTGAATGAGCATAGAAATGAATGGAGTTAACATATAATACCTACAAAACACTAACTATTCTATTTGTCCAGTGGTAGTGATTAATAAAAATATCCTCCCATGGTTTTCTGTGAAGAATGAACATCTTATGTTGGCTCTTCTAGTCCTAGGTAGAAGACAAGTGAAGAGAATGGGTGTCTGCCTCCAACCATTGATCGATGAATTTAAGCAATTATGGGATGTGATACATGTATATATTATATCAATACCCATCCCAATGGATATGTATTTTATGATGTATGGAATGTGTCCATACACCACACATGATTATCCAAGACTAGGAGTTTGGTCCAGTAAGCATTTTCATTGATTTGTTTATATCTATAATTTTATTTGGCATACTTCATTTGGTGAAACTATAGTTTTTAAATTAAAATTCTATGTATATGGTAACATTGCAGGTCTTGTAAAAAAAGACAATCATGGATGTAAATGTTGTGGACCTTCTATAAAGGCTAGGTGGTCCAATGACCTATGAACGTTGGTGTACGGATGTTCGAGGGTATTCCTCCCAGAAGAACACCCTTATAGAAGAGTTGCATTTGCATTGAATGGTAAACCAAAGAGAAATCAAAAACTTGAAATAATGACACTAACATATTGGAATAGGGAATATGATACATAGAAAGAGAATGAAATGGAAAAATTGTTTGATTCAAATGGGCAACATGTATTCGATGATAATGAAGTTTTTGACACCTATGTTTAGAAAATGCCATTTGGGATGAAAATGAAATATGTATTTTATGAGATTCCATATTGGGAGCATCTTAATATTGGCCACTTACTATATACAATGCATATATTAAAACAAAATAATCTTCTTTATGAAGGCACATATCATGGAATAAAAGAAATACATTGGCTATCACGGGATATCTTATTGCTTCAAATACTAAAGAGACATTGGCCAAGAAATGAAAATAGAAGAGAGGATGGTCCCTCTTGGTATCTTAAAGAAATCAATGTCCCGTGGATTTTGAAGAAAGATGATCTTTCTATGGTGAAGGATGTTATGTTGGGTGTGAAGGAACCTTATTTATATGGGTCGACTCTACAACGTTACTTCACTGTAGAAGGGGATTTTTCGTGGTTGAAATCACATGAAAATATGAAACTTCTAAGGGCATGTATGTTGAATACATCATTCTTCTTCTATACCGATGTCGGTAAAAATATGTTATGCACTCATAATTTTATTGAAATTAATTATGTGTGTGTCTATTTTGTACTGTCATTATCCCGTGCTCTTGCATGGTTGTGCGAACTATGACTTCCCCCAAGACCTACGATGTGCCATATCAAAATTATTTGCACTTGTACGTTGGATCACATCAATGGAGATTCACATGGCTAGTATTCCATGGTGGCATTGAAAGATAGCTGATATTTTCTGTATGTTTAAGAAGGAATTTCCCACAAGTTTTATGGAATTGCAAGTCCATATTCTATTTAACCTACCTGATGAGGTTGAATTAGTTGGGTTTCTCTCATGTCATTTTATGTTCTTATTAGATAGGTACATGAAAAAAATGAAGGGGTTTTTTCGACAAAGGGAAAAACCAAAGGGATCTATGGTAGAGGTGTACATAGTATATGAGTTGTTTTATTATTTCGATGAGTACACCAAGAAAATTAACAACACAGGAGGGGTAATCATTTGGGGTGACCATCAAGGTGAGGAAAAAAGGGAAGGGGAACTACTCCAAACGAACGTAAAATGGAACTTGATAAATAGTAAGTCATTTATATTTTGTCAATTTAGTATAGATAAATTGTTTGCATTAAAGTTGATAATATATCTTTCATCACATGTTATTTGTTTTGAATTATTTTATACATCAAGGAATTAAATTTTTTTGATGCCATAATTAAATTTGTTCTTTAAGTTGAATATATATATTTGATCTCATTCTATTCATTTTGAATTTTTGTATACATCAATGAATATTGAAATGGATGCCATCAATAAATTCGTTCTTTACAACACAAAGTCAACGTGACCATGGGTCACGTTGTATGAAGAGAAAAGAAATAAATAGGAAAGTGAAAGGAAATAATTCAAATGGTTAAATGGTAGAGGCATGCCTTATCGTGATCATTTAAAAGAAAATATGCCAAAAATATGTCCCAACAGTTGGGTGGTTGACCAAATACAAGAGAAATATGAGGTGTCTAGTCGTAAACCACATGGAGAAGATTTGGATGTACTAAACATAGGGATTGGGTGCAAGAACTCTATAATAACATATCTGAGTACCATGTTCTATTTATAATATTGCACATTTGAATTGTAACACATATTATGTTTTTATTAATTCTTTGGTTATTAGACATATGACACCATCCTTTTTTCGCATTTTTACAGGTGCATTTCTTCCCATCCATGTGGGCATATGAACATAATTTTTTCACTAAGTATGTTGATGAAGAACACATCACTCAAGATTGTGGATTGGAGGTCAAGTTCGACCAATATAGTCGTGCTAGACATTGTGATGAAAACCTGATAGAGGGGAAGTTAGGTTACATTGGAAAGATACAAGAGATCATGCAAGTGGTCTTCTCGTCGTTTCAATGTCTTATTTTGTTTTTCAAGTGGTGGGATACCTTCGAATGGAGAAATGTAAAGGAATATCATGATAGTTGGATAATATTTATTAACTCTAAAAAAATGTGGGTTGAAAGTAAGGAGCCTTATGTTTTCCCAAAACATTGCAACCAAGTTTTTTTGTACCCATGTGTGTTGGATGGGGATTGGTGGTTTGTACTGAGGCATGATCCAACATCTATACATCATTTCCAGAACAACAATGTTACAATTCCAAGCAAGGAATATAATCAGGGTGATGGAAACGAAGAATCATTTGTAAATGATTCGTTTGGACATTTATAGTGTGGATGTGTCATTTTATATGGGTATCTATAATGGACAATTATGTTTTTCTTTTCCCTTGACGTACAATTATGTTGGATATGAAAAGTTAACAACCATTTACAAACACCATATTGAAAATACATTAAATATATGTACACGCATAAGATGTGGTTTTGATATATATTTTTTGTCATATTTATTGTTTGTTGTAACAAATTTATGTTGTATTGTATTAAAATATGTTTATGTTAACCTTTGAATCACAAAGGATTAATTAAGATATTACACAATTGGTGGCATACAATATTAAATATTTATTTTAAATTATATTTTATTTAACAAAAAATGAAGATATTAAAAGATATTCAAACCTCAAAATTTTAATTGTTTGAGTTCAAATCAAAATTAAAATAAATATATACTTACTTTGATGGAACTTCTAAGGACAATTCCAACAAAATAACTTTGTGCAACATCTATATTACTTGTGGTGTTGGCATTGCCAACTTTCATGGCAATCCCCACCTTAAATAGTGCAACTATCATGGCCTTCACCTATTCCACTCCATTCTTTAGTTTTATAATCACATAAACTTATAGTAATCATTGTTTTTTCATTGTCCTTGAAATAAGTGTCAATATAGGAAGGACATGGAAATTCTAAAAGAGTATTTTTCTAGAGCCTAGTTAGAATTAAGGAAAAAATTAGTGATTCATACTAAAAACCTTTGTTAATTTTATTAATTCTTAAAATATTGATTATAAATGTTGGGTGATATTATTTTTTAATAAAAGATATAATTTATATTATTTAGTAAAAAAAATTTAATAAATTTTTACTCTAATTATGTATTAGAGTAAAAACTTGTGAAACCATTTCATCAAAAGTGTATAGATCAAAATGTATTATCATTCTCTATATTTGTTATTTTAAATTTAATTGAATACATTTCATATATTATAATAGTTGGATAATATAAATTAATAAAATATTTGGAAAAATTAAATAATTAAAATATAATAATTGTGATTTTAGTAAACAATTATATTACAACTTTGTCTTGTAATCTTTGAATTAAAAAAAAAAAAAATAACATTATTATTATATCATAAACATTATTATTAGTGAATAATTATGTTATAATGTTATTATTATAATATATGAAAAAAACATAAATATTCAAATTTCAATCATTTCATTCATCATATTTAAGTATTTTAGTTTCTAAACATGTTTGATCAACATATTGTATCTTGGTGGAAAAAAAACAATTCACCTTGAACAACATTTAAACATTATATGACATTAATGGTTATAACTTTTTCAATCACAATCCAAATTAAACTCTTTCATAAAAGTAAAGTTAAACGTTATATGGCAATTGTAAATTTAAATGAGTGATACATATCAAATTTCACTTAAAAATAGAGAAATCATTAACAACGTTCATCATTAGCATACTCATATTACATTTTATAAATCAAACAACAACAACAACAACCACACCATTATGTGAAAAACATAATATACATGAGTGATATATATACATGCCAAAAACATAATATACATGCCAAACACACATTTCAACAAAGTTTGCAATAAACATGTCACAAATAATTCTATGGTCATATATAAAACTATCAATATAAATGTCAAGCAATACCACTACCAGCTAGGTCCACCACCATATCTAGGTGCATCAATGTCTCTACTATCAGAGGTAGAGCCTCTATAAAGAAAAACTATCTCATAAATAAATGTCGACAAAATTGCACTATGAAGTGTCTCTATATCAATATCATGAAGATGTGCAATAGTACTTGATGTGATCATAGTGTCCAAAGCATCAAAATATTGTGACACATGTGGAGGAAGAGGAGGAGGAGGGGGATTGATGGATGATGACACATGTGGACTAGGAGAAATACAATGATATGTGCATGGTGAGACAAGCAAAGGATAAGGGGGAGGATCAATAGAGTATTTTGATGCATGTGGAGGAGAAGCAAGAAGAGGAGGAGGAGGAGGAGTGGATGTGGATATAGGTTCAAACACATGTGGACATGAAACATGAATATGCGGAGGAGGAGGAGGAGGATCAAATGCAGATGAAATTTTAGACACGTGTGGAGGAGAAGAAAGAGGATCGGTAGATGCTGCAGATGACTCATGTGGAGGATAATCGAGAGGAGGAGAAGGACCATGTCATGTAGCAGAGGATGTGGATGGATCTTCTCATGAGATAGATGTGGTGGAATTATAAGCACCACCACTCAACATATCAATGAGGTTGATGAAACCAAAAATATGATGCATCAACATTGCCATGTCACAAGGAAAATTCCTCCATGTAGTAGATAGCTCCTCTACCCGTAATATTTCTCTAGGGGGTACATGTACCACTCTGTGACTAGTCATGACATGACATATCTCATTCACCATCTCTAGCCAGATTCTCATATTCGACTTGCATGGCATGTGGGGTCTTTGTACTACTGAAGGCTTGTCCTCTTCCTCCTCCATCACCTCATCTTCATGTTGGGGAGGTGCATCCCCAAAATATTTCCAATATATGAAAAAAAAAAGATAATACTAATAATAAGATAATTGAAACAAAATATTACAATAAATTACATGTGCATTAAATAAGACACAAGAATATGAAAACAGATTGATCAAAACATAATGATAATATTACCTCTCTCATATGTTGGATCCTCTATTGTAAATTAGATATTTATACATGCTCTCTAATATATCCTCATGTACGAGTACTCTACAATATCTAGGATAGGGTCATCCTCGCTAGACAATAAATCAAATACCTCCTTTCCCACCGAAGTAATGAGAAACTTAGACGAGCCCCTCTTGGGAATCAACTACCCCCACATGTGGATACATGCATAAAACATAGGCCTAGTAGGAAAGTAGGGTACCTCTGGCTGAGTGGCATGAACCCTTTCAACAAATAGTGTATACAACTCAAACAAGAATGGGAATAATCTCATCCTAGAGAAAATAACATGGCAATCATCTAATGCACAAAAAAACTGTCTAAAAGAACACCTTCCCACCTAATCAGTCAGGGATCCTGCAATATACTATATACATAATAAAACATAGAGAAAATAATTGGCTTCCTATCATACCTATATTGTGATAGAGACAAGATAATATGACACATGCATCTAACATCCTGTCTCTGAAATGAACCTATCTACATCTAACCACCACGAACCCGGAACTTCAAAGCTAAAAGAACATGAAAACTGACATATTGTTAAACATATTCCAATTGGGTCTCTCCTACAACAACGTGTTGTAGCGCAAGGAAATGAGGAAAGTACACCCCCTCCTAGAAAACCTAATGATGAAATAAATATCCTTCTTTGTGGGATGATACCATAGATCGAGACTGAACTTGAACCCCTGTCTCGTATGATCCTAGTGACGGATCAAATGTTGTATCAATGAAGACTTACCCCTAAGGAATGTACCCTCCTAATAAAACTTGAGGAGGCAAATATTCATCAAAGGTAGTGTGTCTAATATGAAATAAGGTGAGGGAACACCTCCCTATACCTCTCCCTAGCCTCCCACTCACACACAAATATGTGTCTTGATCTATGGAAAATCCACCTCCATCTCTTCTCATTTTCGTCAACTCCAATTCACATGCAAATAGTTCTAGGCACATATATATAGATAAAATAAATTGAAATTATAAAAAAAATACGTATATAAATGATGTGTAATTAAAAACATACAAAATTATTTTTTTTTGCAAAAAAATCTTTAAAATAAATCTATGTACAGCCAACAGAACATACGCCCTAAGAACGATGCACTATCTCAAAACAAAAATGCTAAGTGGTGTGTCCCATAGGATTATCTGCACCAAATCGATGCTTTTAACCACATAGATTCAATGCTTTTAACAACATCGATTCATTTCGTTAACAAATATGCACTGCAACACTAAAATTTATAGCTTGTAAATCCATGGTGCCCTTTGTTAAATCAAAATCATCGATGCACCAAGTCTACCAAAGCACTGGAATGTTTTCTTCTGGTGTGTTTCATTACTAACACACCGCTAACAAGCCTTACAAAAGACAAACTACACTATTTATTTTTCAGAACATGTTTTGGTGCATACATTTAACATTTACATACCGATATGTGATGTATATTTACACACCACAACATAAGGAAGTGGTGTGCCTACTAAGTCACACTACTCTAATTGGTTATTCAAAATTCGGTCCGTTATCATTTTCTTTATGACACCGATGTGTTTGTTGGACTGATGGGAAGTACTAATATAAAATTCATTATTGCAACTGAAGTAGTACAATGTGTTACTATCACGGAACCAATACCAATGTGATACTGGAGCACCAATTTTTTTTACTATAGTGTGTTGTAAAGGATAGAGCACTGAGAATGAGGTGTCCAATGAGATGACCTGCTATGAAAATTCAGGCAATATATTTCCTAGTGTGTTTTTGTATACAATATCGATGCATTGGATTAAAATGGTTGCACCACTAATTAGCTAAGTGAACTATACGAGTGCCTAATGTTCAAAAATACTGGTGCTATTGAAATGGACACTTGACACTGAGAGGGGGGGTGAATCAGTTTCAAAAAACTTTGAACAATTTTCCACTTTTCATAAATTAATTGAACAACATATATTTATTTCATTTTCTCAACCAATATATAAAAGAGTAAATATTTTATTTATTTATTTAACTTGAATGAATACATAAGATCAATCTTTGAATATCTTCAACTTCAAGAAACTATGAGAGACCCAACACTTTGTTACAAGACCCAACTTTTAGTTCTCAGATCCAACTGAGAAATGAGGAATCCAACCCTCAAACAAGTTGTAACTTCCCGCTCCAGCACATTGAGCGAACTTATTCTTTGAGGACACTTGCTTGCAAGTGATCCATATTATTATGCTTTTAAAAAATTTGATTTTGATTATGAGGCATTATGGGTTGATGACATGTTGTTTTACTGCATTGGCATAGACAAGTGCTATTGACTCGGTTCACTGAGTGTGTAGGAATTTGGACCTCGAGGATGCAGAGGCATCAATGGAACCCCTGGACTTCGGATCGAGTCGGGGAGTGTACCATTGGGGTTTGATTGTTTTACTATGATATTAGTGCATCTGATTAGATGATATGATATGGATATGTTCTGACATGATTTGTTGATGATGCAGGCTAACGATAGCTTGCCAACCAGACTCACATATGGAGTAAATGGGTCATGCACGACTACCATAGATGTTGAGGGAGAGGTGTGGATAGCAGCCTTGCCACAGCCTACTAGCACTCCTGCCGTGGCTCGAACTGTAGGTTAACGATTACCTAGTTCGAGAGGACCCACGATGTCGTGAGGGTAGACTGCGACAGTCGCTCACAATGATTGTAAAGGGAATGCAATAAGGCGGGGGCCTTATTCCTTAGAGGCACTTAGTCTCCCACAAGTTCACCTGGCGGAGTATTGACTCCAGGGGTTATTGATGTCTACCAAGTCATTCAAGAGGTGAGTGGCACCCTTGGAGCATGTGGTGCGTCCTGAAGGGCACATCACGCAAGAAAAATGGAGAGTGGTGAGTGGCACCCTTGCAGCACGTAGTGCGTCCTGAAGGGCACATTGCGCAAGGGAACTAATGAGGCGAGTGGCACCCTTGGAGCACCTAGTGCATCCTGAAGGGAACGTTGCGTTGTTGATAATAGAGGAATGAACCTAGATGGACTTAGGACGAATAACGTGTTAAGTATTTTTAAAACAATTTCCCTAATTAAATGTTGCCCAATACTAAAATTTAAGGTTTAAGTTTCAACTATGCTAGTGGTGAAATTTTATCCCTCTATAATAATAATAATAATAATAATAAAAATAAAATCCACATGAATAATAATTATGATCTTCGTTAAATCTTGTAACATGAAGGGAGTAAGAAATAAATTGTTTCAAAAAAATTCTGTTGGATTAAAATTTAAAAAGGGAATTAATTGTTTTATTACCTTAATAAATTAAAACATACTAATTAAATAAGAAAAGGGAAAGAGGTTTAATTTTCACACCTATCTTTTTGAGTTCTAATTAAAAAGGGGAAAGAGTGAAAATAAAAAAAATTAGGAAACTAGGGAAAAGAGGTAACATAAAAGGGGAAAAAGGGGAACTTAAGGGAAAAAGTGGAAAGTCAACTTAGTAAAGAATCTACCATTTAAGAGCTTTCTAATTTTAAACTGAATTAGCAATTTCTTAATAGGGAAAGCCTTTAAAACCTGTAAGAGGATTTGGGGACACCTAGGAGTGATTCTAGGAGTAACTCTAGGTGGGTGAGGGAAATAAAGATAATTAATTAATTAAAGAAATTGAATTATGGAGGAATCTAGGGGATGGGGGACACTTGTATGGAGAAGAAATTTTAGGAATTTATTTTTAAAACTTTAATTAAATGAGATTTTAGGAAAGAAAGGAATTTCGAAACTCTATATAATGAAGCAAAGAGAAGGATGAAGGATCTTCTTTTGTTGCGTAACGTTACGCTGTAGAAGTATCCACTTGACTGACTTAACTTGTGGGAGTTGGGATACCCAGATTGGTGAGGAGTGGTAGCTCAGCCTTGCGAGGTGAGCTGGGAGCTAGTCGAAATCTTTGGATAGTGAGGGTGTGGTCCCTTTGCGGCTCGGGGGGATAAGGGGGAAGAAGAGTACCCCTAGCATTAACTGAAAGGTAACGATGAAGTCTCGCTGGTCAACAAGCGAGAGTTTCCTGGATCACGCAGGACGTCACTCAGAGTGGGCGATCAGGAAACAATATGCTTTCTTCATTTGTATGGTAAATTGTTTTAGAACTTATGCTTGAATCTTCATTTTTACTTGGGTAAGTGAACTATTTGTCTAGATGGTTTTCTGAAATTTTCTTAGCCTAGCTCGATGATAGATTGACTCCCATGGCTTCATTTCCCCGCACATCTTGACCACCTTTCTTTGTTGATTGTGACCTTCATGGTTGTTTAGCCTTCATCCCTAGCTCACCCGTCCTCGCCTAAGCAGTCAGCCAGGAGCCTACTCTACAGTCGTCACCTTAGCGTTAAAAGACCTATGGATCTCAACGCCCTGCTTTCCTTTGAGAGGATGACGAGCGAAGGACGAAACTGCTAGCCGTCTACCCTCGATGTTTGTCCCTAGATGATTGTTGATTCTGCCATTTGGCAATGACCTCTATGTGTGGATTATCTTGCGTCCTGGTTGGTTTTCTCTATGCCTTGACTAATAGAACCCCTGCAATCATTCCATAACTTTTCCCATTGGATCCTGGCATTCTCTTACTGTTGTTTGTGTTGTATTGGGGTTGTAGCATTTGAAGCACGAATTGATTCCCTGTCTTCAAATTTTGGGTATTCTGGCAATGAAGAAAAAAAAATGCAATGGTTTCATGTCTGCCCTTTTTTTTTATTTTTCGTATTCTGGAAATGGAAAAATGAATTTATTTCATGTCGACATTTCTGTATTGGTCTCCTGGAATGGAAAACATTTTTGTTTGATTTTCATGTTTGCATTATATTTGTATCCTGGCATTGAAAAAATGAATTCATTTCCCTTGTCTGCGTTTTTTTTTTATATAATTGATATCTTGGTAAGGGAAGAGAATTTGGTCATTCTTGTATGCGTTGCATTTAGCATCCAGGAAATGAAAAAGGGAAGTCACCATTTTCCATTTAAAAACGTGTATGAATTTGTTGTGAATGCCCATGAATTGAAAACTAAATGGTGTTGTGTTTATTCTTATGAATGCCCAGGAAATGAAAATTACTTAACACTACGTTTTTCTGGATTACCAACCATGTTTTTTCCCTTCGAAATGTTGATCGTTTTGCCGATTGATTGTCCATGAATTTTTACTATTTAAATAAATGACAGAGTTGTTGTAAACGCCCATGAATTGATGCTAAAAAGATTGACTGAATTTGTTGTTGCATGCCCTCGAATTGTTGTTAAAATGGATGACTCAGTCGCTGCCTTAATTGACCACGATTTGGCCTTCAACTGTGACAACGTTTTTCCTTTAGCTGGTGTTTGTGTTTTTCCGCTGATTGACCACGTCTTGCCATCTAAATTGGAATGTGTTGCTGGGATTGGGCACGAGTTGCCACCACTATGTACTGTGTGTTGCTACCGTTTTATTAATTGCCTTGTACAGTTTTATTAATTGCCTTTATTACAGTTTCATTACAGTTTTATTACTGTTTTATTACAAGTTTTATTAATTGCCTTGTATAGTTTTTTTAAATGCCTTTATTACAGTTTAATTGCAGTTTTGTTAATTGCCTTTATTACAGTTTCATTACATTTTTATTACAGTTTTATTACAAGTTTTATTAATTGCCTTGTACAGTTTTATTGTCATTGCTACAGTTTTATTACAATTAATGATATATTAATTGTCTTGCTATAATTTTATTTATTGACTTGTCAACATTATATGGATTGTTACTGTTACCTTAATTGCCCTGCCAATGCTTTACTAATGGTTATGTTAATTAAAGCATTAATCACATTGACTTTGCTATCTTACTTGTTATGATAATAGTCATGAGAATGGCCTTGTTATTTCGCTATTAATTATTTGATAATAGTTATGTCAACTGCCTTGTCATTTTCTATATTAATGGTCAGGTAACAACTATGCTAATTGCCTTGTTAATTAATACAACGAAGTTAATAGTTAGCAGTCTCCTTCTCATTATTAATAAGGTAGGTAGTATTGTTGGTTTGGTCAATTTAGATAGACCACATGTCGATATTTAATTTTTCATCAGTGTTATAATGGTAGTTTTATACCATAAAATCGTTAATGTGGTTAATTAAGTTGGTGGGCTAGTTGGATGGAGATTTGGATTAATATCGAATTGCCCATTTAGATTGTGATTAATGATTATATAGTTTAGTAAGTATTGACCCAAGTAGAGGTTAAAATCGCTAAATTAAATTGTGGTCAATGATTGAATTGTGATGCATAATTGCCGAATTGTTCGTAGTTGATGTTATTTATATCGAATTTGATGATTAAATTGTGATGTAGAATTGCTGAAATGATTCATAATTGATGTTATTGATTGAATTTAATGAATAAGGTATAATGTAGAATGGTCGATTGGATTGTATCTAATTTTAATTTGATGTTGAGTTAAAGACCAATTTATAATTTAGACTTGCTAAATTTAGATGGATAATCTATGCTGAAACAATTTGCAACTTGACATGCCCCATTAGAATGGAACCCATGTTAAGTTAGAATGTAATCATGGACCGGTTAGCCTAGGTGATTTGTGGGGTACGGGACGATGTTGTGTGGGCTAGCTTCACCCCTTTGTCTTCGTCTTCTTGTGTCTCGTCGACCTTTTGTGTGGGGGTAGGTATAGTCTCCCAGTCACTATTCGGTTCCTAGCGCATCAGAGTTTCCTAGAGTCCTTAGTCATGATAGCTTATGATGTGTTGAGGTTATTGACACATCTAACACCTAGGAACAACATGATTCCTGATGCAGGGATCATGGTGTGCCCTGTGGGATAGCGGCGAATGAGACCTTGGCCGGAGTCGGTGCGTTCGGTGTGAGTTGTCAGGTGTTGCAAGTTGGTGCATGTGTTGAATGCCTTCAGGCATTAGGTAGGTGCACCTTGAGGTTCTCTTCATTCTTTTCTAGGCCGTTGTGTAGGGATGGGGAGGTTTTCCCTCAACTTGTAGGCATGGTCGTGTTGTGTCGGATGGGTAGTCGATCCTCCATGTTATTCTGTGCATGTTTTTCCCAGTCGCCCTTATGCCTGTGTGTGGAGTCTTAATTGTTGTTTCCGGTTCTATGGGCATGGTGCTCACCGTTAGCCGTGTTATCTAGCTATAATCATCATACTTCCTCCTGTTATTGTCAAAAAAGATTGCACTGTTGTTTCGCTTATAGTCGTAACGAAGGGGAACATTACACAAGTCCCAACTTGTTGATCTCAGATCCAACTAAGATGTGAGGAATCCAATCCTCATACAAGACCCAACTTGTAAACAAGAACCAACCTAATAGAATGAACCTTCATTCAATCCATTATATATAAATATATATACTTCAACAAATTCAACTACACTCTATTCTCACCATTCTTTCTTGTTTATATAGTCTTCCAATTGGTGTGAATTTGAATCATTGCTTCTTTTGATATTGAACCATTGTACCTTTTCATTTAAATGATAATATTAAACTTTGAATAATATCATTTTTCCTTTTATCCTTTATTCATAATGTTGATGATTTAACTCTCTTAATTGTGACCATGTGTCGGTTCTTTTGTCTTCATGAGTTGATCATAGACGTGGATCGACTCATTATATCATTCTCCTGCTTCGTCTACATCCTTAATTCGTCAACATATCATATTCAATCTTTCACTTATTCTCTTTATTCTTATGGTGTTAATTCTTTGTCGAATTATAGAGATGAAATTTGTATGAGGCGCTTCCTTCAAAAAAATTTCATATGACCATAGGCATAGAAGCACATGCTTATTAATTTAAACATTGCCTCTTCTTTCACCCGTATTCCTATATCACATGACAAATGTTTCATGCTTCAAAATTCTTTCCCTAATTTACTTTTAGCCCCCATATGTCTAGTGTTGGGACTGTGTTCTCTTGTACTTTTTCCTTTGAGACTTCATGCCTTTGCAACCTTTCAAATCTCCCGATGCAGATTTACTCGAAGTGCATATACAGATTGCACTAGTAGATCGGGTGTTCCATATTTAATATTCCTTGAATGGATGATCCTTACTTATCTAGAGGCTTCAATCACAATCAATAATTACGACTTAATCAAGAATTGAGATGAACGGTTCTCATTAACTCTATAACTTTGATTATTCATGGATCCTAGAATATGGAGTAGCTATTCCTCCAGAGTGATTACCTACCGAATAAGTCATAAATCAGAGGTGATCGCTTGTTGTCAGTTAACACCTCCACTTACGCTATCCTTCCAATATGCTTGGTCATCAGTTGAGAATGCTCTTGAAGTAGATCAAAGGTTAGCATTACTTTGTGATTTATTCTTACTCTATATTTCCATTGTACTTGATCAACGACTATGACTTAATCAAAGGTTGAGATGGAAAACCACTATTTACTTTGGGACTTTGGGACTTCATGGGTTCAGAGGTCCGAGTGATTGATGTTTCCAATTTCCACTGGAGTTGGTCAATGTCAGAGTTGACTGTCTCCTGATCTGACGGTCGAGAATGACCTCGAAGTTATCTTAGATGAACGATGAGAATTGACTTCGGCCTTTGGCACTTCGACTGATTTCTCCTACACAGACCTTCAATCTTCTGGACTATATTTCGCCAAAGTAGATTGAATGGTTGGATTTTACTTGCATGATGAACAATTCTCATTCATTTCGGAACTTTGGGACTCCGGGCATTTGTTGGTGGTGAAAATCCTGACGTACATACTCCCGGAGTGACGTAGCAAAGGATGTCACTTGTTGACATGGCATTGATCGAGTGGATACCACGTGTCACATAGATTTGTGACTTATGCATACTTGAAATTGTAATATTACCTTGACACTTGTCACTATTTGATTGTGCCACATGTCCTTGCTGACGTGGTCTGCTGAGGTGGATCTCTTGATGTGTTGGTTATGTTTCTTCACTTTGTGACTTTGGAACTTCGGCCTTAGGGTGAATTTACACGTTCTCAACCCATTCTCTCCGAAGTGGTCAGCATCGAAGTTGACCACTATCCCTATCCAACGATCATCATGTATTCTTCAGATCTGATGGTCCTTCTTTAACCCAAAAAATATTAACTCAATCCAACGACTATCGAGAATTCGAGTATTCAGGATCTCATGCCTTTTTCCTTGATTATACTATCCTTATACTTTCCTTGATCTGAAAGTTGGTATATTACCCGAAGTGTTCCTTAGATCAGATGGATTGCATCTACTTTGAGACACTTTGTGTCATACTCTGTCTTTCCACTAAACTTGATACAACGATCGAGATACTTCCCGAAGTTTTCCTTAGATCAGACGACTTGCATCTACTTCGGGACACTTTGTGGCTTACTCTATATTTCCACTAAACTTGATTGAATGGTCAGGATACTTCCCAAAGTGTTCCTCAGATCAAACGACTCATGTCCACTTCAGGACTTCGGCCTTCGGGTAATCTCACCCATTCATGGCTTATTTTCTCTAGAGTAGTCAACTCCAAAGTTGACTGTTGTTGATCTAATGATCCCAGATTGTCTCGAAATAAGAATGAACGACTCCTGTGAATCATCTCTTCTGAGCTTCGATTAACGTTCTTTTGATATGTTCATTGTTATTTCTCCTGAGCTTTTAATAAAAATTTGTGCATTCTTTTATTCTCTGATATTTAGTCGTTAATTCTCCTGAGATCTTAATTCCTTGTCCTTCATTTTGTACATGGATTGTCTGCATGATACCTCTCCTAATCTTTAGAGTCATAGGATCATTGTTGATCCTATCGTGATCAACAATTATCACAAACTTCTTCTACCACAAGGTGGTCTTCCTCTTCTTTTGATTACTATACATGTTGGACACATGTTTCCATCAATGAAAACACATAATCAATAATTCCAAAAATATCCCCCTTTGTCATTGAGGGAAACACACTAAATTCATACACAAACTCCCCCTATGATGATGCTTCTCTCCTCTGAAGTTTCTCTCCCCCTTTGACATCAATGGAAAAGGGTTGATCCCCTTATGATCAACCTCTATCTGTTTTCATGTTGTTGACCAAAATATGAACTTGGGTAACTCCCCCTGCAATCATGATCTGCCTACCATAACTGAATGACTCCCCCTATCAATATGCTCTCTCTGCCTCTAACTACTCTCCCCCTTTTTTTCTGAAAGGGTAGCTCTTCCTGACAAGATCTCTTCCCCTGACAATTTACTAAATGTTTATCTTAGTCCATTGGTATGATTGTGTTCAAATAAGTAGTCTTCTTTATACCAACTTGTAGTGATACCCATTTGTAGTGATCAAGGCTTTGAAAACTTAATCTAATTACTTTATTATTTAATAACCAAAATACTCCTCCTGAGTTTTTACTGATTTTCCTTTGTCAAATAGAACAAGAGTATGAATCTTACCTATCTTTTTGATCTGCTTCTTATTATTCTTTGATATTTCACATGAATATCAATTGAGGAATGGTACCAATCGATTTAAATACCAATTTTGTTATCAATTGATCTTTGTTGAATGATACTCCTTGAAATTCTCTGCTACATTTATTTTTTCTCTTATTGTATTCTACAACTAACCCTACCAATGATTTTTCTTTTGACCACTAATCTATAAATAGTCAATATTTTCCATATGTTAATTTTAAAAACTCTTGGCATAATCCATTGATTTTGTAGAAACCAATTGAAACTTCTTTTTTTATTTTCTTTCTTTGGTTAACAAATTATGACATCATCATAATTTGATATTGTCCCATATTCTTCTATAGGCACTTCCTTTTCGTGGGCTTGATGTATTTCATATTGAATTTCACATTCTTTATTAGGACCTTCACCCACCATGTTCTTATTATTAATTTCTTCATTTTCAGGTGTAATATCATCTTTCTTTCTTTCTCCTTCAGATTTTCTTCTCCATATCTTTCTATGAGATATTTTTTTTTTGGATATTCTCTTTCTAATTGTGTTTTTGGAGATTTTTCATCTCCTTTCTTCTTCCAACTTTTATTAGGTTTTGTCACTGACTTGAATGACTTAATTAAGGATTGAATTTTTGAACTCTTGCAATTTTGGGATTTGTGCCCAAACCTATCACAGTTGTAACATCTCATTGTATGAAAAACATTTGCTGTGTGCCCAACAAAATTGCATCTCCAACATCTAATTGAGTTTTGGGATTTTATTATATATCCTTCCTCTAGTTTCTTGCGGTCCATTGCTTTATGTCCATATCTATGACAAGATATGCAATAGCCATTGAAGGTGTTTCCATTCTTGATTTTATTTTGGCTTGACAAATCTTTCATTTGATTTTCTTCTTCATTTTTACTTCTATAGCTTCCTTCCTTAACAAAATTCATGACATGTAATTTCTTTGTAATTGCACCTTTTCCTTTTGAGAAGGATGATCCTTTATCATGTTTCTAAATGGTGCTCCATTTGTCATTGTCTTCTTTCTTATTGTACCCAAGACCAGTTTTTTCATCAGCTGATCTTTGGCTATCCAAATCTTATCTAGGATAGTTGAGCTATTTTGTAAACTGACAATCTTATTTGTCTTTAATTGATATTTTTTAGATTGACTATTTCTAACTTCAACATTTGACATAATTCTTTTGTTTTACTCCACTGAATATTTAGGGCTTCTTCCACTTTCTTAGATTCTTCAATTTGAGTCATTAGATCTGCATTAGTACTTTCATTTATCTTTTTGAAGTTGATGTTCTCCAATTCCAACATGTGGTAAGAATTTTGTTTCCTAGTTAACTGGATCTTTAGGTCTTCTTCACTTTCTTTAGTTTCCTTAAGCTAAGTTTTTAGATTGTTAACCAATTCTTCTGTTTCTTTTAGTACTTTTTTTCTTTTACTTTCATGTGTCTTTAATTGTTCCATCTCTTCGGTTAGATTAGTAACTTCGCTTTTCAATATTTTGATCTCTTCTTCTTTGTTTTCTAACTGAGTATTTTTCTCATGGTATTCATGGTTAGATTGATCTAGCTATTGAAGTAACGACATATCCTTTTATTGGAGTTTGTCCAACTCTTATAGAATGTACATAGTTGTGTACTCAAGATTGTCAAGAGCCTCCATAGGAACTTTAATATGTATATAATTTCTTGGTTCCATACAAATCTCTTTTATTGCAGCTGTAACATTAGTCTTAAGATTATGCAATTTTTCTTTAGTGACTATTGATGTATGCCTCAATTGCTTGATGAGGTTGTCTTCCTCATTGTTGACTGAGATTTGCATCAAATCCTACATTTCATTCTGATTAGAAATCGTTTTCTCTGTATTATGTTCTTCAATCTGATTAGAATTCTACTTTTCTTTATCTTGTTCCTTATCTTGATAAGAATTCTATTCTTCTGAGTTTTGTTCATTATTCTGATAGGATTCCTCTTTATCTAAGTCTTGTTTCTTACTTTGATAGGATTTATCTTTTCTTGTGCTTCATTCTGATAAAAAATCTCTAGTTGGAGCCATAATTATTTAGTAGATTTGTAGTGTATCATCTTTTCTTTGACTTGGTCTGACAATCCATCCTGGATTGCTTTTAAGGATAATGAATTGTTTCTCCTTGCTTCCTTTTCAGTTTTGGTTTTGATCTTTGAAGTATTTAAGTTACAGGGCTTACTTACTATTGAATCCCAAACTCCAGATCCTCTTGAATTCAGATATCTTTTCATATTTTCCCTCCATGATGAATAATCAGTTCCATCAAATAAGGGAGATTCATTTATGGAGATAATAATTTGTCCACCCATTTCCTCTGAATCTACCTTCAAGTGTTTAAATTGTGTTGAAGGCACTCGCTCTGATACCAATTGTTGAAATGGACACTTGACACTGAGAGGAGGGCATGAATCAGTGCCACAAAACTTTGGACAATTTTCCTCTTTTCATAAATTAACTGAACAACATATATTTATTTCATTTTCTCAACCAATTTATAAAAGAATAAATATTTTATTTATTTATTTAACTTGAATGAATACATGAGATAAATCTTTGAATATCTTCAACTTCAAGCAACTATGAGAGACCAAGATATCTATTACAAGAATCAACTTGTAGTTCTTAGATCCAACTGAGAAATGAGGAATCCAACCCTCATAACAAGTCCCATCTTGTTGATCTCAGATCCAACTGAGATATGAGGAATCCAATCCCCATACAAGACCCTGCTTGTAAATAGGCACCAACCTGATAGAATGAACCTTCATTCAATACATTATATATAAATGTATGTACTTCAACAAATTCAACTACACTCTCTTCTCACCATTCTTTCTTGTTTATATAGTCTTCCAATTGGTGTTTATTTGAATCATTTCATCTTTTGATATTGGGCCATTGTACCTTTTCATTTAAATGATAATATTAAACTTTAAATAATATCATTTTTCCTTTTATCCTTTATTCATAATGCTCATGATTTAACTCTCTTAATCATGACCGTGTGCTGATTCTTTTTTCTTCATGAGTTGATCAGAGACATGGATTGACTCATTATATCATTCTCCTGCTTCTGCTACGTCCTCAATTCGTCAACATATCATATTCGATGTTTCACTTATTCCCTGTATTGTTAAGGTGTTAATTCTTTGTTGAATTACATAGATGAAATCTGTATGAGGCGCTTCCTTCAAAACATTTTCATATGACCATAGGTGCAGAACCACGAGCTTATTAATTTAAGCATTGCCTCTTCTTTCACCCTTATTCCTCTATCACGAGAGAAATGTTTTGTTCTTTGGAATTCTTCCCCTTTTCTTTTTATCCCCCATATGTCCAGTGTTGGGACTGTGTTTTTCGATACTTCTTCCATCGAGAATTCATGCCTTTGCAACCTTTCAAATCTACCGAAGCATATTTCCCCGAAGTGTGTATACAAGTTTCACTAGTAGATCGAATCTTCCATATTTAATCTTCTATGGACGAACGATCCTTACTTATATAGAGGCTTCAATCAAAATTGATGATTACGACTTAATCAAGAGTTGAGATGAATGGTTCTCATTCACTTTGGAACTTCGGCTATTCGTGGATCTTGGACTCTAGAGTATCAATTCCTTTAGAATGATTACGTATCGAATAATTCATAAATCAGTGGTGACCGCTTGTTTTTGGTTAACACCTCCACTTATGCTATCCTTGCAATATGCTTGATCATCGGTTGAGAATGCTCCCGAAGTAGATCAATGATTAGCGTTACTTCATGATTTATGCTTACTCTATCTTTCCACTGTACTTGATCAAAGAATATGACTTAATCAAAGGTTGATATGGACAACCACTATTTACTTTGAGACTTCGGGACTTCGAGGGTTCGAAGGTTTGGGTGATTGATGTTTCCAATTTCCACTGGAGTTGGTCAGTGCCAGAGTTGACTGTCTCTTGATTTGATGGTTGAGAATGCTCCTGAAGTTATCTTAGATCAATGATCAACATTGACTTTGACCTTCAATTCTTTGGGTGATTTATCCTACACATGCCTTTAATATTCCAGAGTATATTTCACCGAAGTAGATCGAATGGTTGGATTTTACTTGCATGATGAATCATTCTGATTCATTTTGGAATGTTAGGACTCTGGGCATTTTCTCGTGGAGAAAATCCTAAAGTACATACTCCCGGAGTGATGTAGTTGCAGACATCACTTGTTGACATGGCACTAATCAAGTGGCTACCATGTGTCACATAGATTTGTGACTTACACATACCTGAAATGATAATAACACGTTGACACTTTTCACCATTTGATTGCGTCACGCGTCCTTTCTGACGTGGTTTGCTGACGTTGATCTCCTGATGTGTCTGCTACATGTCTTCACTTTGTGACTTCAGAACTTCAATCTTTAGGTGAATTTACATGTTCTCAGCCCATTATCATTGAAGTGGCCAGCGCCGAACTTGACCACTATCCTGATCCAATGATCATCATGTATTCTTCATATCTGATGGTTCTTCTTTAAACCAAAAAGGATTAACTCAATCCAACGACTATCGGGAATTCGAGTATTCAGGATCTTAGGCTGTTTTACTTTCTTATCCTATCCTTCTAATTTCCTTGATCTGATGGTCGGGATATTACTCGAAGTGTTCCTTAGATAAGAAAGATTGTGTCAACTTTGGGACACTTTGTGGCTTACTCTGTCTTTTCACTAAACTTGATCCAACGATTGGGATACTTTCTGAAGTGTTCCTTAGATTAGACACTTGCATATACATTGGGAAACTTTGTGGCTCCTCTGTCTTACCACTAAAATTTATCCAACGGTCGGGATACTTCCCAAAGTATTCCTCAGATCGGATGAATCATGTCCACTTTGGGACTTTGTAATTCGGGCAATCTCACCTGTTCTGGGCTTATTTTATCCATAGTAGTCAGCACCAGAGTTGACAGTTGTTGATCTAACGATCCTAAACTGTCCCAAAATAAGAATGAATGGATCATGTGCGTCATCTCTTCTAAGATTCGATTAACGTTCTTTCTTTTGATATGTTCATTGTTGTTTCTCCTGAGATTTTAATAACAATTTGTGCATTATTTTATTCTCTGATATTCAATCGTTAACTCTCCTGAGATATTAGTTCCTTGTGCTTCGTTACTTCTTTTGTACATGGATTCTCTGCATGCTACCTCTCCTGAGATTTAGAGTCATAGGATCACTGTTGATCCTATTGTGATCAACAGTGATCATGAATTTATTATGCCAGAAGGTGGTATTCCTCTTCTTTTGTTTATTGTACATGTTGGACTCATTTTGCCATCAATGACAACACATAATCAATAATGCCAATAGGTGCAATGTATTCAGTTTGTGTATTTTTTATTATAATGTATGGTGGTGTGTTTTAACATTGACACACCGGTGCATTATGTTTCAGGATTTCCCCAGTTTGGTTGGTTAAATTGGTTGCATTGCTACGTTAAATTTTATATATCATTGAGATAATGGTGTGGTTAATGAAGCTAAATGTATCGATGGGGGTAGAATCACATTGAATGCCAGTTTTGAGGAATTTTGAAGGATACACCGCTTTGTTTTTTATAATTTATTGTTGTGATATTGATTGAACGACATTGATGCATACATATATATGAGATGTACCAATGACATTGATCCCTTTGAATTTTACATAGTATGCACCAATTCATGGCGAGTCGAAGCATTCAAGAACACCACACAAAATTGAAAAAAATGTCAAATTTCAAGCTAAATTCTAATTTTGATTGGGTGAAAATGCAAATAGGAAGGTAATAAATAATTTATCTAGTCTCTTTTGTATCGAGGAAGAATGGTTTCACCATTGAGAGGAAATGAAAATTCATGGTAATTTCCAAAATTTGGAAATGTGTGTAACCCACAAATCGAGCTTTTCAAGTCAGTGTAGAGCACCAGAAATAGGATGTGTTAGGAAGAAAGGTGAGCATCGTTTTTTTCTTGAGAATTTGGAAGCATGAGATGAACTGTAACAATGAAAAATAGTTTCGTAATTTTTTTATTTTCCATGTCGCGGTGCATCCGATGAAAGCTAGGCACATCGGTGCATAATGTTCAATGATACCGATGTGATTTATTCAGTGCACATATTTTTTATTATAAATTGTGTTGGTGCGTTTGAACATTGACTCACCAACACTTTATGTTTCTTGCATTCCTCAGTGTGTTTGGTTAAATTGAGTGCACCGCTACAATAAATTTAATATATTGTTGAGCTAGTGGTGCAGTTAATGAAGTGAAATGTGCCGGTGCTGGTGGAAGCCAATTGTGCTTCGGTTTCAAGGCATTTAGAAGGATGCACCACTTTGTTTTTTAATATTTTATTACAGTTATCTTGATTAAATGACATCATTGGATACATATATACGAGACACATCGACATTGGTTATCATTGTGAATTTTACACAATATGCACCATGTCAGGGCGAGCCGAAGTGTTAAGACACACCTCACAAAATCGAAAAAAATGACAAATTTCAAGATAAATTCTAATTTTGAATGGACGAAAATGAAAATAGGAATGTAATAAATAATTTACCTTCCTTCTTCTATCTCGAGGAGGCACGGTTGCACCATTGAGAGGAAATGCAAATTCATAGTAATTTCCAAAATTTGGAAATGTGTGGAATCCACCAATGGATCTATCTAAGTCAGTGTAGAGCACTGGAAAATGGGTGTCTTAGGAAGAAAGGTGAGCATCGATTCTTTCTTGAGAGTTTGGAAGCACAATATGCATTGTAAAAATGAAAGTTGGTTTGGTAATTTTTTATTTATTTACCTATTGTGGTGTACCCGACGATAGTTAGGTGCATCAGTGTGTAATGTTCAACGACACCAATGTATTTATTTGGCACATGTATTTTTATTATAAAGTATAGAATTTCTACTGTAACATATTGACACACCAATGATTTATTTTTAAAGTATGCATCGGTGTTATAAATTTGTTGAACCTGCATAAAATATATCTAGCTAGAAAATACCACACATATTTGGAGAGAGAAATTGAGAAAGAAGAAGCATGAGAGAAAGAATGGAATATTTCTCATTAACCGTTATGAATAATGAATGATTTACACATGATATACTCTATATAACTTAATCAACGCGCATTGGAGGAGAACCAATGCACCATAGTGGTGGTGTAGATTCATTTGAACACACACCAACTGTTTCGGGAGTGGACTTCCACCTAGTATAGTTTCTCAGGAAGTTACAGGAGTGAATTTCTACCTAGCTGAGTTAACTAGTCAACCAGTCTTCAGTTAACTGACTGAAACAAAGTGTGGTGATGTAATGTTCCAAATATAAAAAGTATGCAAAATAGAAATAAAATTCTAGAAATGGAAGATGAACAACAATATAACCAGAACAACACCACAATAATACTGAAATGATAACAGAATAACACTAGAAAGAGCACTTCGATTACTGAGAGCAATGTTCACTTGCCTCTTCGAGGGGGAAACCTCCAGTCGAGAAGATCTCTATTACAATAATATTCAAGACAACAATTGTCATACCCTCGACTCCTATTTATATTAAATATGTCTATCAAAAGAACCATCTAGAGGAATATCCTTCTAGAAGCATAAGCTTATATTAGTTCTTCTTACATTCGATTTATTCTTTCTTATTTCTAGGCCTTATTAATATTGACCTTTATTAAATCAGAATATATTATTCTACCTACGTGAGGGGTTAAGTCCCTAACATGTCCTCCCCCTTAAAAACAATCTTGTCCTCAAGGCTTGATATGTGGAAATTGTTGCAGAATGGTAGTTGGTTCCCAAGTGGCATCTATTGGGGTTGTATCTTTCCACTGGACTAACACTTCCTTGATGGTTCGTTGACGCATGCGATGATCACACGGGTTCGAAACTTCTTTTGGTTGTAGCCAAATGGTGTAACGACCTCCACATTACGATGACCCAACTCTAGTAACTAGTGCAATTTTTTTTTATTTTTTTTTTGGGTGTGTGTTTAAAAAGTGTGTGCGCGCGTGTACAAGGAAACAATCAATGCATTCAACTCTGTGTCACCACCCGACGATGAATAAGACACAACCATGATGAACATAAAAAGACGACAAGGACGCGCGACAAGTAATTGCATGCATAAACGACGATCACACGACGCTAAGTATAACTAACTACCCGCCTGTCCTACCCTGCAATGGTTAGGACCTCCAAGACACATAAGAAATGCTCAAGCCCATTTTCCCATTGATTTTAACCATTTAAGGTCTCAGGGCTGGCGACTGTTCTGAGGAACATGGAGGTGTCTACAACCCTCCCGACACAAACAAGCCCAACACACGGAAGGTTTGTCAATCAAGTACAATATTCTCAATAATGAACAACAACCCTCGTTTGCTAACTCAGAAAAATCTACTGCTCTTAAATCAAGGGCAATACACCTTATATGTTTATCAGTAATAGTAATGATCACAATAACACCGCCATGAATTAATAAAAACATTTCCGTTATATCACATCGACCTTGCAGAAACATCAATCACCTTTCTCAATATGATATCCATAAAATACAACTACAAATATTTTTCATAAATGACGACACCATGGTATATTTAATCAATAACCCTGCAAGTTATCCATCACATTAAAACTACCCATATTTACCACAATTGACAATACCATTGTATATTCTTTTATCAATTTATCCTAGCATTAATCCATCATATTAAAACTGCCACGGAAATTTGTTAAATCATAACCTAATCTAGATATCAGTGATTCTTTCATAAACATTAATTCACCAATCTAAAAAGGTTAAGGAATTCTAAAAGACTAATCCTATTCAAACATTGATGCATTGTTTTGACTAATTATTTATAGCATGTCTCTGGTGTGCTCTAAGGGAAAGTAAATATATAAAACATTGTTCATCTTATTAGAAGGTTCAAGTTATAGCTATGAAGAAAAATTATCACAAACATTTTTCACATTGCTTTGAAAACTATAAATTTTAACTACCAACATAAATTGCAAGTTCTTATGATTATATTTCAAATCGTTTTGTGAAAAATAAATATCTCAAGGTTCATTTTATTTCAAATTTTAATACTAAAAATATTACTCACGAGTATTCTGGTTTTTTTTTTTCAAATAACTCTCAAATTTAAGCGCACTTGAAAATCAAAAGAACAGTCGTACAATATAAATTTAGTTGATAAGCATTCATTCATTCAAGTGGTGATGCTTCTTAACAATCATATAAAATAAACGAGATAAAAATGAACTTCACACTATGTTACATGATACTATATATATTGTACTAACAAGAGATTTCAGTAAGGTACCAACGCCATTTCATATTATTACAATAACTTAGTAAATTTAAATAACCACAACATTGAACTGATATGCTTCTAACCCTAAAATTTCCTTTTAATTCATGTTCCAAGGACATTACTCTTACCTGCTTTGAGAAAATGCATCATAATGACATTACCTTTATAATCTACATCAATGACCCAAAACATAACAATCTCCTCCCTTAAATGATCACATCAAAGAATTCCTTCTTTAATAAATAATAAAAGAAAATAAACATTTGTTAGATTGGTTAGGGTACGCCTGTCAAAACAATCTGTATAGATATACAGATCGAGGGAATACCTGGCAGGTGCCAGCAGACACAAGTTGGAGCTTGTACGCAGGTCTGTTGCCAGCCAAATCGAGGGATTCCTTGTTAATAGTAGGCTTCAACGTTATATAAAATATAGTTCCGTTGACAGGAATAGCACAGTGCCATGTGTTACCAAATCAAAATACAATCAACCCTAATAGAACAGTTGTGAGTGATTGTTCCTTCCGAGATCTCAACTGGTGTTGCAATCGGGAGCCAGCATGTCATGAATCCACGTTGCTATCACCATTACATTTCATTTATGAAGGCCGGATCTAAAAGTCTAATAAGAGATATGTAATCAAAATGAGAAAAAAGAAAAACGTGGTGCGACTTCTCTGTGTCAGTTTCAACAAATTAAAGGCAATTAAATATGGAGTAAGGGATGAGGACTGTCAGCCGGGATGACGGCCCATTGTGCATGTGCGTGGCGTTACAGCAGGGAGACACAACCCGGATTTGAAGCAGATCGTAAGGCTCAAGCAAGCACAGGATAGCGCTGACAACCAAGGTCGTTGGCATTATTTGGCGATACACCAGCCGTGTTTAAGGAGGCACATTCGTGGCATTTTAACAGCTACACCGCCGACCAAAGGGGAGGGTAAAGTCGGGTCAACACCAGAAGAAGGGGGTTTGTGTAGCAAACTATCCAGCAGCAAACGATAAACAAAAATAGTGGAGTTGTGCTAGATAACAACCGAGGCATTCCGAATCTGCCCAAGGGCAGCCGCTGTCCGAACGTCCTCATTCAAGTTAAACATGAAAAAGTAAACCCACACAGTCACAAAATTCTTGGCATCAATGGCCACTCCGGTTATCAGTTCGTTGTTCAACAACCCTACAATAGATGCTTCGCCGGAATGTCTAGCACACTGCCCACGAATGCTAACAATGATAGCGCTGCAGCTTAAAAAAAGTTGTCTCCTTATTACCCAGGGTTCAATAAACTCACACAAAATAAAGGTAGGTCGCAGTCATCAAGTCATCCAGTAGTCAATAACTAAGGGTATCAGTACACAAAAAAAAAACAACTCGCAGCCCACACACCAACTAGGGCGGTTCGGCAAGGGTAAATCATAATGGTATAAAACAGAAATGAAAAGCAGTCAACTAAAGACCCGATCGCCAGGCAATCGAGCTATGGTTGTGGTCTGAAGGTGGCAATTACCAGAGAGTTTTATCTGGGGATGGATCGTCTTCCTTATAAACAAAAAATCAACGCAAGCCATATGCCGGCAAGGGGTATACCAAATAAATAATAACAATATTAAAACATCTCTGCTAGCGCAGAACTAATCATCAAATGGGAATTTAGACATTTGGACCCTCAAATGGGCATTCAGACAATATTAAGTAATCTCTATTAGCGTAGAACTAATCATCAATACCGTATACAGAAACATGGGTATTGCCAAGGCTTTATCGATAAGCCCTTTCGTAGCTTATTAGTTGTATTCTTACATGAAACCTATGAATTACTACTTGTACATAAATGCATCAAAGAATACCCTGTCACTTGAGATATTAAATACAAACAACAGTTACGGAAATTTTAATTATAATAGCTGAGTAAATAATTAAAACAGCTGATCAATCCATTTGCATCCTCTATTCCGATCCCAACATAGTCATAATGCACTCTATTATAATAAAATAGAAACCATATCGTTGCCTTGTCGCTTGCCTCAAATGACTCACACGCTTCGTGTCGCTCCTGCTCCGCGCCACTCTCGCTCGCCGACCGTAGAGACTACACCGGTACCTCCTAGCCAAACGCTAGGGGTACTCTGCTTCCCCCTTAGCCCCTCGAGCCACAAAGGGGCCACACACAGTCCAGATAGTATACCTAAATCACATTTATTTTAAGTTTTAATGAAAAACCATCTAAAAATTCTCTGTCTTACAAGTGTCACTCATCCCCTACGTTTCTCCAAAATTATTTCCCTTTTTTTTTTCTTTTTTTTTAAAAACCCAAAAAGGTAAATGCGCTAAGCATCTTTTCATTTTATTTTTAAATTCATATATATTTTTTTTATACTCCCGCTCGTTAAATAATTTTATTACTATTGGTTCTATCTGAGTTTATGTATGAGTTTTAAGGAATATAGTTTAGTCCCTTAAGCATTCAATTTATTCATTGATGGTTATGTGTTCTGTCAATCAAAACTATGGCTTTTGGTATTCGTTTATTTATGAATTAGTTTAATTTTTGAAAAACTATTGCATTCATAAGGGAGTTATGCTTTCAATATGTTAATGAAATCTCATTGTAGGTTGCATTTAAAGAAGGAGAGGCCTTCAATCAAATTTATTGTCTGAGTTAACTAAAACTGTACTTATGTATATTTTTATTTTTAAGAAAAGTTATGTTTCAATTTGAATGAAGGTTATGAGTTCATTAAAAGTTAAATGGTTGGAAAAAGATTATGAAATCTAGTATCCGTTGATATATTGGTTGTAGTTGGATGAATTTAACGCTAATACATCCAAGAACTAGAGCTCAAGTACGTTCTAAAAATTGTATTCTCCTTGCACTGCATTGAGGTGCGAACTCTAGCCTAAAATCTCATAATGATGTTTTTCTTAATTATTTTAATGGTTATTAGGGTTAATTGTTATTACTAATGATATTTGGGTATAGGATTAGGTCAAGATTCATAGGATCTATTTCATTGAGAATTAGGGTTAGGCTCTTTTTAGAGTTAGAGTTAGGGCCCTTTTTCCTTAAGGTTAAACGAAGTTTTCATCTTAGAGAAGTTTTTTTTGACTTAGGTTTAGATTTTGAACTGGACGACGATTTGTTTAGGGGTGTCGTTTTAAGAATTTATTAAGGCATTATTGTCTTCAGGCTATTTAGGTTTGTTTCCTTCATCCACATCAATTCGACGTGCCCTTCAGGACGCACCACGTGCTCCAAGGGCACCACTCACCTCGTTTGTTTCCTTTGCGTGACGTGCCCTTCAGGATGCACCACATGCTCCAAGGGTGCCACTCGCTTCTTGTGTTTCTTTTGTGCGACGTGCCCTTCAGGATGCACCATGTGCTCTAAGGGTGCCACTCGCCAACTGGACTGATTGGTAGACATCTATAACCCCTGGAGTCAACACTCTGCCAGGTGAACTTGTGGGAGACTAAGGGTTCTAAGGAATAAGGCCCCCGCATTATTGCACGCCCCTTAGAATCATCATGAGCAACTGTCGCAGTCTGCCCTCATGGCATCGTGGATCCTATAGAACTAGGTAATCATTAACCTACAGTTCGAGCCACAACAAGAGTGCTAGTAGGTGGTGGCAGGGCTGATGTCCACCCCTCTCCCTCAACCTCTATGGAAATCATGTGTGGCCCCTTTACTCCATATGTGAGTCTGTTCGGCAAGCTATCGTCGACCTGCATCATCGACAATCGTGTCAGAACATGTCAATATCAAATCATCAAATCAATGAAATATCACAGTAAATAAATCAACCCAAATATCACACTCCCTGACTCAATCCGGAGTCCAAGGTGTTCCACCGATGCCTCTGCATCCTCAAGGTCAAAAACCCTACACACTCAATAAAATTGAGTCAATAGCACCTGTCTACATCAAATAGTAAAACATCATGTCGTCTGTCAATCGCATCATAATCAAGTATAAATGGTTTAACATCATAAAAGTCCAGATCACATGCGAGCAAGTGTCCTCAAAGAATAAGTTTTCTCAGTGAGCCAGAGTGGGATGTTACAAATGGAGATTTATTCATCCAACTCGGGAATGTTGGTTTGAGTTTGGAACTTAGTTCCAATCACCTTCTTTAAGAAGGAAACATGAAAAACAAGATGTAGCTTAGAATGACTGGGAAAAGCTAACTGATAGGCCACCTGTCCCACACGCTTGAGAATGGTATAAGGACCATAAAAATTGGGCGCCAATTTCTGACAATGGTCAGCCTTGAGGGAATTTTTTTTGTAAGGTTGTAGTTGAAGAAACACCTGATCCCCTTCTACAAATTGACATTCAGAGTTACCTTGATCTGCTTATTTCTTCATGTGATTCAGGGCCATGACCAAATTCTCTTTTAGGGTATGGAGAATAGCCTCTTGAACTGTAAGTGTTTTTTCAACCGCCTGGACCTTTGAGACACTCGATAAATATGAGAGAACTGAAGGTGGATTTTGTCCATACACTACTTCAAAAGGAGTCATGCGGGTAGTTGTATGGTATGAGGTGTTGTACCACCATTCAGCTAGTGGTTACCATTGAGACCATTGATTTTTCTTTTTTGATACAAAACACCTCAAATATGTTTCCAAACACTTATTGAAAAATTTAATTTGACCATCAGTCTGGGGATGATACACTGTGCTGAGATGCAATTGGGTGCCTTGTAGATTGAACAGTTCTTGCGAAAAATTGCTGGTGAAAGTTGGGTCACTATCATAAACAATAGAATGTGTCATGCCATGAAGCTTGAAGACCTAATCCATGAAAAGTTGAGCCACAGTGGCTGTTGTAAATGGGTGTTGAAGAGTACAGAAATGAGCATACTTGGAAAGGTGATCAACGACCACCATGATGAATGATTTATTTCTAGATTTAGGTAAGACTACAATAAAATTCATAGATATATCTCGCCAAATAGCAGGTGGAATCGGAAGCGGTTGTAGTGTGCCAGGAGATTTGACTATTTAACCCTTGTTGTGTTGGCACACATCACATTCAACCACAAAATTACAAACATCCTATTTCATACCAGCCTAGAAAAATGAACGTTTGACCTTGTCATAGGTTTTGATAAACCCTGAGTGCTCAGTTGTGGGTGTAGCATGAAGCTTAGAAAGTACCATGGATTTAATTTTTGACTGTTTACTTAAATACAAACGGCCTTTGTATCGAAGCTCATCATGGATCCAAGAGTACCCTAGGGAAACTGGAGAATTGGACTGCAATTGTTGTATCAGATGTGAACTTTTGGGATCGTGTAGCCATTCCTAGTGAACGGCTTGGAGCCAATCTGGTACAATGAAGGAGAGATAGAAAAGGGACCCTTCATCTTCATATTTTTGGGAAAGTGCATCTGCAACCACATTTTATTTTCCTTTCTTGTAAATAATGTCATAATCATATCCAAAGAGCTTAGTCACCCATTTTTGTTTCTCTGAGGAGGAGATGCATTGTTCTATAAAATACTTGAGGATTTGATGATCTGTCTTAATTTGGAAGTGTTTCCCCAATATATAAGGGCACCAAAGATCAACGACATGTAGAATGGCCAACATTTCTGTTTCATAGATTGATTTTCCCAAATTTCATTCAGACAGTTGTCTGCTGGTAAAGGCCAAAGGCCGACCCTCTTTCATAAGGATAACAACAATTACTTTCCCTGAAGCATCACATTCTAGGACAAAGGTCTTTGTGAAATCAGGAAGTGCCAGGACTGGAGTGGTGCACATGGCCATCTTCAAGGTTTGAAAAGCCTGAGCAGTTGCTGGAGTCCAGGTGAAAGAACTATTTTTAAGGAGTGTAGTGAGAGGGGTTGCAATCTTTCCATAATTCTTAACAAACTCGTGATAATAACTTGTTAAGACCAGAATTCACACAAGGTGTTGAGAGTCTTTGGGTGAGGCCAGTCTTTCATAGGTTCAATCTTTTTAGGATCCACCCTAATGTCATGCTTTCCAACAAGATGACCAAAGTACTCGACTTCTGAGGCACCAAAATCACATTTAGATTGTTTTAGGAAAAGTTGGTGCTGAGAGAGTAAATGGAGAAATCGATCCACATGAGAAATATGTTATGTCCAAGTTTTTATATAGATGAGGATATCATCAAAGAAAACTAAGACAAAATGAAGGAGAAAAGGGCGGAACACATGATTAATGAGGCTTTGGAAAGTGGAAGGAGCATTACACAAACCAAAGGGCATGAGAAAAAACTCATAGTGGCCCTCATGAGTTCTAAAGGTCATCTTACGAATGCTTGCCTCTTTCATATAGATCTGATGGTAGCCAGAACGAAGATCAAGTTTAGTAAAGAACTAGGCTCTACTCAATTCATCCAAGAGGTAATCAATGACAAGAATGGGAAATTTGTCTTTAATGGTGAATTTGTTGAGGGCACGAAAATCAAGACACATGTGCCAAGATCCTTCTTTCTTCATGACCATGACCATAGAAGTATAGTAGGGGCTCGTACTAGGGCGAATAACACCTGTGTTAAGTAGTTCTTGAGCCATTTTCTCAATTTCATTTTTTGGGGGAAATGGGTGACGATAGGGACGGATATTGGGAGGAAGGATTCCTGGGACAAGGGGAATAGAATAATCATGAACATCATGGGGAGGGAGTCCCTGAGGACTAGAAAAAACCACTTGATATTTAGAGAGGATGGATTGGAGGTCCTACGACGTAGAGGGTGTCTCAGTTTCTTGTATGGCATGGAGTTGGGAAATAACGGCCGAATGATTTTTTTGAAAATATTTTCCATGCGATGGGAACTAATGATCTTAGGGGAACAAATGGTGATGCCTTGGAACTTATATTCCTATCCCTCCTGGTCAAATTGCATGGTTAATTCCTTAAAATCCATGAGAATGGGACCCAAAGTCCTTAGCCAGTCTACACCCAACACAATGTCACAACCGCCCATGTCGATAGAAAACATATGATATTTCAGGTGGTAGTCACCAATTTAGAGATGAAAATTTTCACAATACCCTCCACATTTTATGGACCCACCATTGGAAATCACGATTTGGAAATTATTGACTACACGGATATAGAAATTAGTTTCTTGGGAAATGCAGCGATGAATAAAATTATGGGTGCTACCACTATCAACAAGAATGATGACCTTCCTATGTTTTATGTAACCAATTAGTTGGAGGGTTTGGGGAGAAGAGAATCCCATGAGAGCATTTAGGGAAATGACTGGTTCTACTTCAAGAGGGGTAATGTTGATGGGTTCAGGTGACTCACACATAAGGGGAGGTTCAACATCCTCTTCTGAAACATCCTCCGAGATGGCCATAAAAATATTTTGTTCTTACACTTGTGTCTCGGAAAATATTTTTCATCGCTATTATAAGAAAGGCCTTTGAGTTTTCGTTCAAGCATTTTGGCCCTGGTCAATTTTTGGATCTTTAGTGGAGTAGAAGGAGGAGTGGGATTTACTGGTTTAGTGCAAGGAATAAAGGACAGTTTCTAGTTTTGAGAGGAGACAACCTATTGTGATTCCTTATCTCGTTTAGTAGCCTCCACCCAACTTTGAGGCCAAGCCATGAGGACATGGGCACGAATATCATCCTTGAGGCCACTGATAAAACATTCTCGAAAAAAAGCATCAGACATTCCCTCTATACGAAAATCCAGTCACTCAAAAGTAGCTATAAATTTTTCCACTATGCCAAATTGTTTCAAATTTTTCAAACAACCTAAATGGTTGGTGTCAGTGTCAAAGCATTCATAAATCTCTCCCACAAAGTGTGTCCAAGCAACATACCCTTGGCAGGCATTTTTTCTCCATTGCCATCATTTCCAACGTTCTGGATCTAGATGGAGAACACCATACCGAATTTTGGCCAAGTCATCTATAATTCCATACAAAGAGAAATAATGTTACATTTGATTTACCCCACTAGTGGGATCCAAGCCATCAAATTTGGTCATATCCACCCGTGGAAGGCGTAGGTCACACTAAAAGTGATGGGGCTGAAAATTATGGGAATGAGAGGAATTTTTGGCTTTGGTGTGCAAAGGTGGGTCAGATAAAGGGGGATATGCAGGGATATGCAACTTGGTGCAGTTCATCAAAGCGATAGATTCAAGTTTGGTAGTCATGTCCTGTTTGAGGTCTTCTTTGAGTTCCTTGATTGAGGCGGTGATGGAGGAATGCATGATTTTATTGATGGTGGAAATATTGGCACTGAGTTGTCTCACTTCTTGTTGGGTCTTTGTGAAATTATATTGCAAGGTATTGAAGTGAGCATCCAAGTCTTGTCTACAAGTATGGGACATGATGACGAGGGAACCGAAGAGAGGCGGGTGGGGTCAAATTTTTTGCTGAAATATATATATATATATATATATATATATATATATATATATATATATTACACCTTCGGAGTTATACTTTTTTCTGAAGAATATTGCAGTGATGAAATTCCCAAATGATTAACCAAGAAGAAACATGTAGTGATTTGGAAACTCGAACACAATTGTGCAGAAATAGATCTTGTCTATTTTATTTTTTGTTTCCATCCCTAAGGGTTAGGTATTCAAGGGTTTTCCCTGTGCTATAGCTCTCTGATATACGTGCGAGGTCCAACAATAGTACTCAACCTAATATTTCAAGGCACCAACTAAGGAGGCTAGACCGTTCCCTTAGTCATACTACCTAAATACTTAGGTACTAGAGAGTATCTTCCCGAGTGTTGTTCTCGGTGGCACTATAAAAGTCAGGAGGCCAATCAGTTTATCTAAAGAGGGATTTGGGAAATCTAGGTCGATCTGTATACAGGTGTTGTCTGATGCGCTACCACTTGAAGGGGTACGAACAGGGGTTATAAGGGTGGCCAACATATGTGTTCTTAAGTACCACTTATATTTCATGTGTGTATGAATCCCTAAACCATGGGTATATGAGTGTAACAACAGATATCTGTAGCTTAAATATGTTGGAATACGTCTCTACCCTAAAAATCATTTACCCACAATTTTATGCCAAGGAAAGTGCTATGATACCACTTGTAATGTTCCAGATATAAAAAGTATGTAGAACGGAAATAAAATGCTAGAAATGGTAGATGAACAACAATATAACCATAAAAACACCACAATAATACTGAAATGATAACAAAATAACACCGGAAAGAGCACTTCGATTACTGAGAGCAATGTTCACTTGCCTCTTCGAGGGGGAAACCTCCAATTGAGCAGAGCTTTATTACAATAATATCCAAGACAACAATTCACATCCCCTCGACTCCTATTTATACTAAATATGTATATCAAAAGAACCATCTAGAGGAATATCCTTTTGGAAGTGGAAGCTTCTATTAGGTCTTCTTAGATTCAACATATTCTTCCTTATTTCTAGGCCTTATTACTATTGACCTTTACTACATCTAGATATATTATTCTACCTATGTGAGGGGTTAAGTCCCTAACAGGTGGGGAGTATATCAAGGAATCAAGGGTAATGCGCCAGTCTGGTGATGAAACCAAGGCTAATGTGCATTATCATGGTGATTATCCCAATGTTGCATGGTGACAAAACCATTGCAACATCTAGACTCAACTCAACTAGTCAAATTGAAGTGTCAACTGAAGAGAATGTTCTCCAGGTGAAATAGTCTCTCCTAAAATGTAGGAGACTGGATAATGACTAATAAACAAGGAAAAACCTTAGGAAAAACAAATCCTAGGTGTTATCACTGAAATTTCATCTGCAACATTGCACGCAAATGGTTACAGAAATACAACAATGACACCAACAATTAGTTCACCTGCTTCACTAAAAGGCATTTCAAAAGGAAAAAACTATACAATTGGGCAAAAATTTACATGCACAAAATCACTAAAGGAAGCGCATGCACAGTGACCAAATCTAAATGTCACACTTTGACCAAGGTACTTAGTGACCAAATTTAAGACATCTACCTAGGTGGCAATTGTGTGTTGAAATTGCACTTTGATCAGATTTTGTGTGGCTATTGAGAAATATCTCTAGTTCTTTTAGGATATGCACCCTCTACCCCTCATTATAACTTATTGTTTCATCCTTCACTATCTCCTCTTTCGGTGGCTTCATAACCCAATGTTGAGTGCTCTTGGAAGGCCCAATGCTATTTGAGAGGAAGGATGATACATATTTTAGGACACAAGCATTGTTTTATTTATTCCCCCACATGGACAAAATCCACCTACCCACATGTAGGCTTATTTACAGTTGATTTATGTATGATTCTCATTTGATTACTTGCAATTGTGAGTTATATTGTCTTGTGAACGTCCAAATTATACAAATCTCTTGTTCATTTATTTCTCTCATCACCAATTGCACACATTCACTTTTCTAGTCAGACATCATAGGGGACCTACAGAATCCCCGTCATTCCAGATGCTTGCAAAATCTCCCTCCTATTCTAGGAGGAGTTCCCAGTCTTGCCGAATCATCAGCTCAACCATCTCACACCCCTGGGAGTGCCACTATCTTGGGATCATATTTTCTTGGTTCCACTTTACTTGGGTCCAATTACCAAAGACATCCATTTACTATCTCTCCTTCACAAGGAGACGGTGTGAAAACTTCTTCTCAAGGAAGAAGTACAACCCCACCAAATCCCTCTCAAGGATCAGGTCCACTACCTAATCGCATAATGGCTGGAACTAATCCTCCACTCAATCCTCCTATTCCATACATGGAATCTCTCAACATTCCTGATTTGAGTAAAATCATGAATGATCCCATTTTACATGACCCCACATGGCCCAATATTCCTACCAAACTACCTTCAGATATTCCAAAATTCGAAGGAAAACCAGGGGAAGATCCCGCCAACCATGTTATGAACTTTCACTTATGGTGTTCTTCAAACAACATCATGGACGAATCCATTTGATTAAGGTTATTTCAATAACACTCACTGCTCCATCAAAAAAATGGTATGTGGACGAAAAATCAGGGTCCCATGTGACTTTTGAATCCATGGACAAAGCCTTTTTGGCCTTTTTTCAACTACCATCTCGTCATGAAATTGGTTTATAACTTCTCATCGAGTGAAAAAAATCTTTTCTATGCATATTATGGACCACATCCATGAATGGCTTCAGTGATGTACTTTATGTAAAGCAGAAACCAACAAAGAACAACGTCTCGATTGGTTTCTAAAATCACTCGTCTCTATACTTTCCAAAGATGTCGCATCCACTTTCCCTCAATCTTAAGAGGAAGCCATCGGTAGGGTCCAATAGTTTGATCTCATCTATGGTCAGTCGGGTTACTTATACACAATGTTACCTGATGCACCCAAACCTATACCATTTGGCTAAGATAAACTTGGAATGTCTCACACGACAGATGGGTTGATTGGTACCACGACACACCACAACCCTTACAGTCGACCACCACTTGTATATGATGCACTTAAATATCCTAAACCATTTGGAGGTCCATCTTATTATCCTTTTCCCCCTTACCTACATCCATATCCTGTTGCTCCCACACCCTCGCCGACACCCATGATGCGCCCGACCTCTCAACCAAGTTTAGGTTCCCCTTTTACCTGAACATATAACTTGGGCACTAGTGAAAGCGCTTCACCTTCCTATGTGCCCTACATATTATTGCCACTAAACAATTTGTACTTTCCATTTCCTGGTCCCCCACAGCTTGTGGCTCCTCCACATGGACAACCACATGCCGATATTAACTTTGTTCAACCCTCTCCCATTCAATAGCTTCATACTTTTGAACAGTTGAATATGAAAAATATGTCCCATCAGTCGAATAATGCCAAGAAGAAAGGAAAAAATTGAAACAATAATAACCCAGGACCAGGTGGAAATTACCCCCAACAAAACCAACCTGCTGGGGGAAACCAGAATCAAGGTAACTGGAACCCCCAAGGGGACACTAACAGTAAACACCAAGGGAATAACAACAACAAAAATATTTAGATGAACTTCCCTTGCGCTCTTTGCAATGAGTATGGACATTGTACTCACCATTTCCCCCAAATTGCCAACTTCAAATGGATGAAAGAATCCATGAACGCGCCACATCCTCCAGCGTCGCCTGTCCCTCAGCAGGCCCCACAACAATACTTGCAACAACCACCCCTAAATATATTGCAAAACCCTATTCCACACCAAGGTGTGATGAATACCCAACATGAGGTACACCCTGCCCTACCACAAATGGGGCAGTATAAAAAACCAGGGCCCATCCACCCTACAAATTCGGTGGATCGCAATATCCTCCTCACTAGCGAAGAACAATTTTTTCTAAAAACGCACAATCATGAATACAATGCACCCCCTGAATCTACTCCAATCACCTCAGAAACAGCTTCAGCTACAACCAAAAAACCCTTGATGATTCCATGCCCTAATACTTAGCCTATCATTTGTATCCCTCACATCCCATTACAACGAAATGACAATAACCCTCAGGCTAGGGCAACACACAATTATAATCTGATTGATGAATTGGCACAGTCTCCTGTAGCCATGTCTGTATTGGAGGTCCTCCAAACCTATCCAAATCAATGGAAATCCTTACTTTCCACCTTGGGGGAAGTCGACCTGGTTGAGACTAGACTCATCAAATTTAATCTAGATAGAGGAGAACCACGCCTCCCTGCTCTGGTAGCTTTCCAAATACCAATAAATATTTGGAACATCATGGTTCATCAATGTATCATCAATGAAGGTGCATCCACATGCATCATGTCCAAAACTGTATGGGAGAAACTTGGCTCCCCTAAGCTAGTACCATCCACCATCACCTTGAGAGCCTATGATGGTCGACCATCCTCCCCTGAAGGGTTCTTCCAAAATGTCCCCGTATAACTCAGGGGAAAAACCATCCTTATTGACATTGAGGTTATTGACGCCCTGATTGATTGCAATATATTGTTTGGACATAGCTACATGTACGCTATGAAGGAAGTAGCCTCTTCTATGTTTCAAATGATGATGTTCCCCCACAACGGGAAAATCGTCACCATCGACCAAATTACACATTATGAGCCTAACCACTCTACCAACATCGATAACATCTTGCCTCTTATCCCCACTAGATAAGATGCTTATCCACTCATTGACATGGGCCCCGACATTTTCAAGGACACATTCTTGCTAGGGGAATACCATGGAGCACCACCTCTCATACACCCTTCAACACAAGTGTGTGTCGTATATTCTAATGGAACCGATATCAGAGACACCATCCCTCCCACTGAGGCCTCTCCACACCTCAACGTTCCACCAATGGAAGAAATATTACCTCAAGAATTCCTTGAGAACCCTACTACACCACTTATCCCTGATCCCCCCCCCCCCTCGAGGGGAAAATCCCATTTTGGGAAAGAATCCCTCAAGCCATGACTCAAATTCCCTTCTTCTACCCCCCACCTGGAGTTCAATCATTTTAGGTATCCACAATGCTTGCCATTCCCAACATGGTTCTTTCCATTCCTGTATGGTATCTACACCCACCCACAATGGTTCCTCAATCATCTCTCCCTCCTTAACTAGAGGGAATCCAGATGGAGATTCCAGTACAGGCTCCACCCACACCACCCTCACCCCCAACTGCTAGCACCACTACCACTGTTAGGGGGAAAGATGAAAGAAGAAAGAACCCACAACTCCACTTCCTCCTTGATTTCATCCTCCTTGCGCACTATGAGAAAGAGAAGAACACCCCACTAATAGATGTCCTACTCATCCCGAGTTACACAATTTGATCAAACTCCCTCAAGAAACCACATCACTCACCATTTCACCAAGAACATCTATTATTACTACAACGTCCTCCAATATAGGCAGTAAAGGGCAACATACCAATTTCGCTTGTGCCATCTGTTCAGAATATGGCCACCACACTCATCATTGCCTAGCTCTACCTCAGTTTCACCAGACGCTAGTGGTAGTACACCAAACCTTTCAGCAAGAGTCCTCTCCACCACCACTTTCTGGTACTCATGTCACTGACATTCGTTATGTCTCTACCTCAGTCCCCGAACGGATGAGATTCCCTTGCACTCTCTGTGACTCACTTGCCCACTTCACATATTGATGTCATTTGATTTTGGCATACCGAGGTCATCATTCAACCCCTATTCAACCACATCCAACCACCTCACCACTTTTCCTACCCTCTCCAGATAATGTCAACATCACCTCCCCTAAACTTGAGTCACTTCCCACCCCGCCATGGTTCATAGGTCGACTATCTAAGGATATCCCCCTGAATCCACCCAATTGTCTGATTCATTTCCCAAAGGAAATCTTACCCCCTACCAAAGTGTCTAGACATTTGGTTTATGTCAAGCGATCCATCACACCCTGTATGCGATATATCCTCTACGTCTTCACCACTTGAGGAAAATCACAATTTGACAATTGCCCATGTCACCTCCCTGGATCCCCTGTATTCTCTCATTTTCCATTGCGATGAAGATATCCTGGAGAAACACACTACCCCTGATTTCCCATGGAATGTGCTCCATCACCAAGCACTTTTTTTCTCACAAGAAGCCTTTGACCGTCCTAGCCAAGCATTTGAATGTGCAATCGAAACCAAGAATTTTATTCCTTCAAGGCATATAGACTACTTCAACAACCCTATCCCTTCCCCAGATGATTTTGAAGAAGGAAACATGGACAATATCTCCCCCACCATCAAAATAAACATTTCCATCAAACCAAGAATCATAGAAGAAATCACCATTGGCATTGCATGCTCCCCCAAGGAACTCATAGCTTACAAAGCTCTCTTTCAGGAATATTGGGATATTTTTTCCTAGTCATATACGGAGATGAGCAACCTCGATCCTTCTATAGTCGAACATCGCATAGACACATGGCCCGATGTTTCCCGAGTTTGTCAAAAGAAACACCCCCTTCACCCATCCAAAGTGGTGGGTATCAAAGCTGAAATTGACAAGTTAAGCGTTGTTGGGTTCATTTACCCCATTGCATATACCTCATGGGTTTCCAACCCTGTCCCTGTTAACAAAAAATAGGGCACTATTTGTGTCTGCACTGACTTCAACGATCTCGACCATGCTTGTCCCAAAGAAAAATTTCCAACCCCTTTCATCGACCAAATTATTGATGAATGTGCCGACCACGAGGATTTGTCCTTCATGGATGGGTTTTTTGGCTATAATCAAATCAAAATCCATCCGACAGATTAGTATAAAACCACTTTTATTACCCCATGGGGTACTTTTTCTTATTGTGTCATGCCTTTTGGACTCAAGAACGCAGGTGCTACGTTTCAATGGGCCATGAATTATGTTTTCCATGATCTCGATCTCATCATCCTTGCTTATTTGGATGACCTCACTCCTCGATAAAAAAAACTATTTCAACATTTAGATGACTTACGCATTGTTTTTCAATGATGTCGTCAGTGTAACATCCGCTTAAACCCCCTCAAGTTTGTATTTTGCGGTACTGTCGGATGCCTTCTTGGGTTCATTGTCTCCCAAAACTTCATCATGGTGGACCCCTTGAAGGTCCAAGATATCACAAAAATTCCACCACCTAGGAATTTATGCCAACTGCAAAGCCTATAAGGAAAATCTAACTTTTTACGTCGCTTTGTCCCAGATTACGCCACTCATGCGCATGGTTTCCTTTGCTTATTTTGTCATGATATCCCATTTCGATGGGATGGACATGCCCAGACCACTTTTGATGATTTTAAAGCAGCCCTATCTAATGCCCCTTTGATTAGTCCCCCCAGGCTATGATTGCAATTACATGCTCTACTTGTCAACCTCAGTCATCTCAGTAGCAAAATTCCTCGTCCAACTAGGGGATGATGGGCGGGAACATGTCATTTACTTCATCAATAAAAATATTTTAGGAACACCCATGAAACACAATCATGATGAGAAACTCGCCCTCGCAGTCCAAAAACTGCGTCATTATATCCTGCTTCGAACTACCAAAGCCGTAGCAGATTCCAACTCCATGCAGTACTTTCTTAGTCGACGAAAAATTAATGGAAAATTTTCTCGATGGATCATCATCCTTTAGGAATATGAACTAGATTTATCAACTCCCAAAATCAAGAAATCACTCTTTCTCGCTGAACTCATTACATATTTTCCCTCGAACGCTAAAGCTTCACCTGTCAATACAGATTTTCCCGACGAATACCTCTTCTTCATCCCCTTTAATGACCCCTGGTATGGAGACCTTATCATCTACCTTCGAACATAGAATTTTTGGTCTCACCTCTCTCAATATGATCATCAGTGCATTCACCATCAAGCCCCTTCATACCTACTCATTGGAGATGTCTTGTACCAACGTGGGGTCGACACCATTCTTCTCCAATGTCTGACCATCGATGAAGCTGACAGAGTCTTGAATTGTTTTGCATAGTGACGCTTATGGTGGCCAGCTCTTGGGTATGTCCACCGCCCAAAAAATAATTCACGCAGGGTACTTCTGGCCCACGCTGCTTCATGACTGCATCCACACTGTCAAGTGATGCGACAAATTCCAACTCTGCGCAAAAAAAGCATGAGAACAACCCGCTCTTCTACATCCAGTCATCACCACCGACCCCTTCTACAAATGGGGCATAGACTTTATGACTTGCAAACATCCATCTAGTAATGGACACAAGTACATCGTCGTGGCAGTGGATTACTTTACCAAATGGGTCGAAACCATGCCCACTTTCAACAATACTGCTGACACATCAGTGCGGGTTTTCTTCAACCACGTCATTACTCAATTTAGAGTCCCACTACAATTATTATTCGATCATGGTAAATACTTTGAGAACGAGATCTTCGCAGAACTCTCCTCAAATCTAGGCTTCTCCCGTGATTTTGCCTCCCCTTACTACCCTCAGTCCAATGGACAGGTTGAGGATGTCAAAAAAATCCTCAAACCATGCTACAACGTATCTTCAACAAACATAATACCAACTCACATCATATGTTGTTTTCAACATTATGGGCTTATTGCACGATAGTCAAAACTACCACTATTTTTACACTGTTCCACCTCCTCCATGGGATCAAATCCACCCTCCCTATCAAGTGCGAAATTCCCATGTTACACACTGCCATTGAGATATTACTTGACACTACTCCAATGGAGTAGCGCTTGCTGACCTTAGAGTCACTGGATGAAGATCATCGATCTTCATTATAGAACAACAAGGTAGCTAAAAAATAGTCCAAAGCCACCTTTGACCACCATGTCAACCTTCGTTCATTTAACAAAGGAGATCTCGTCCTAGCCTACAATATCACTCACAATACTCTTAGTCATGGGAAATTAAAATCATTATGGCATGGAACCTACATTGTCCAACATTGCCTCACTAATGGTGCATACATTTTGTCCTCTTCAGAAGGATATCCTATCAAAGAACCCATCAATAGGTTGTACTTAAAGAAGTTTTATGCCTGAATGTAGCCATTCTACCTTAGGATTTTTTATTGTAGACATTTTTGTATTTTTTAGTCTTCTTTTTCTCCACCACTCCTCATGTCTAATTTATCATCCATGTTATTAACATATGCATCCTCCATTGGCCTACCATATCGTTTACACTGATGGTGCTAGTCGTTGGACACATAATCTCTCTTCAGCTGCTTGGGCCCTCTACACCCCCTCACATGAACTACTCCACTCCAATGGCATATGTTTGGGCTCAGCCACCAACAAGCAAGCATAATACATCACCGTCATTGGTCTCCTCACCAAGGCTAGTCACCAACGCATTCCTCACCTTAGCATTTTATTAGATTCCCAGCTTGTTTTCCTATAGCTCAACAATGTATATCGTGTTTGCGATCCTTACCTCTTTTTCAAATACCTGCAAGTTAGGCTCTTATCTCACAACTTTGATTCAATCACATTTACATATATTCCAAGACAATTTAATCAAATAGAAGACAATATGGATAACCTAGTGTTAGATTGGCATTTATCACATCAAAACATCATCATATATACATAAAGCATCATACATCGGTCACAACATATAGATTAGACATCATCAACCATAAAAAACATAAACACGTGTAGACATAAAAAGATCCAATGATATGTATCCATATATATATATATATATATATATATATATATATATATATATCTCCAAAATGTCATCAATGTTTACAAATATACAATATACATAGCTCGTAGGCCAGTGAGTCCCCTCACCCCTATAGGTACAAAATGGGTACCCCCTACCCTATCCAAAATGGGTATCAACTACCCTGTACAAAATGGGCTCGCAAGCATATACAAATACAAAAATAGGTACTCATGGTGCCCCCAGAGCTCCCCTCATAGGTCCTCTATTAGATGGAGGTGCCCCAACCACTAGGGGTCCTCTAGGTCCAGGGGGAAACCTACCTGTCATCACTTTCCTCACTACATTTGCTCGGCAGCTCAAGGTCCACCACCTTGTCGGTACACCCACACACTGCTCCAGGGCCCTCTCATCCTGGATGTGAGCCCACATACCCTCCAACACACCTTGTAGAACCTCCTCGAATTGTTGACAAAGGTCCTCCATCACTCCTCCAGCCTCAGATCATGACTCATGCACTGGTCCAACACCAACATCATCTAGTATGCATCTCTAGCCTACCCTTGGCTCATGTGCTATCCCAATTCCAACATCATCTCTCATGCGCCTCTTTCCTACCTGCGATGGTCGTCTTGGTCCCTCACGAGATGACTCCTTGACCATCTCATCCTCACAGCCTCAGGGTCTCACATCTACAAACATAAACACCAAAGGTAGAGTCAACATCCTTATATACATAATCATATGCTACACTATCAAAATCATTAAACATAAATACACAATCGTACCTCCCTATTCCTAGTCCTTCCTAGGAGGCAACACCATGTCTGGGTCGTGTTGGTAGTCCATACCACCGTATGGATATCGTAGTATCACATGTGGCATATCACGCTACATACATTCCATAGTGGCTATGAAGTAATGGCCACCCTCTCCTCCCCCATGATGCGCCAACACATGGGCCCACTGCATCAATTGTGGCTCTCGCGACCCTGAAGGTGCCAACAAAATCGTCAGGTGCAAAACATGTATCCTCTCTAAAATCCAGGTCACCAGGATCGAACCAAATGCAAAATCACCAAATTCGGTGGTCCGAGACCAATGAATCTACGCCATCATCCTAGAGTACAACATCAGCTGCTAGGAAAAATGGTCCCTATCTACGACTCTCTCCACAATCCTTAACTGACCTCATGTGATCCACTGAGTTACCTAGGATCCGTATATCCTCACTACCATGGCAGTGGTGCACTGATTCAAGAGATGATCAATCTCCTCGATACAAATTCCCGAACCCCACACCGGGTTCAGTCACGAGCACGACGATGTACCAAGTTGCCCAATCTCTCATCCCTCAGTAGCTGGCGGTCAACAGGCAGGGCCATCCCCCGGAATGGGATCCCTATCAGAAAGTACACATATTCCACAGTTGAGAGTGTTAGCTACTATCCCCTAACAATGAAACACTACAGATCAGTGCTCATCATAGATATCAGATATTGTAGTAGGAAATTTTGCGACCATATCAAAGGACAGTTGAAGAACTTGAGCAACCCGCAGGCTGCCAAGTGTCTCTGAACGCCCGACTCCTCTTTCACTGCCTCTCGGAGATGCTCCTAGTCTCTCTCCCTCCAATGGACTTGAATAGTTCTCTCTCTTCAAAATATGATCACCTGCATCCACAAAAAAACACTTGTTCAACCCTTATCATCCATCAAAAACATAAAAAAATTCAAAATTTCAAAGACCCTTAGCTTCACCTCTAGTGTGCGAATTTCACCCACACAGGTGCGCACATGTGCACACCTTTCTTTGCATAATTGTAAACTAATGCACAGTTGTATGAGAAAAAATTGCACATCAATGCATAACTGTCACCCCAACAGGTGCACACACATGCGCACTTGTCCTCTACAGAGCTATGAACTGATGCACAATTATCTGAGAAATAGTTGCGCATAGTGCACAATTGTCATCTTAACATGCACGCCTATTTTTCCCTCCCCTGCGCCCCTATGCATGGTTATTTCAAGCACAACCACACATTATGTGTGGGAGATGGAAGTATACCCACGCATCTGAGCATAGATATATTTCCTTCTCCCATGCATTAGTGGGCCCACCTATAAACCTACCCTTGTATGACCATTCGTACAAACCCTAACTCAAATCTTGGAAATTCATACTATGTAGGAGGATGAGACCACTAACCTAACTCTCGCAACTCCTGGATCAGTCGACTAGAGCTCTCATAATCTCCAAATTTCCTCCAAATGCTCTCATCAACTCACTATAGTGACAGGTACAAATGAGGTGGCATTATGGGCCCACCAGCCATATATAGTCCGTTTTGCCAAAATTCCACACTCAGTTATAGGAGCCCAGAGCCTTTGTTTCCCGATCCATATTCATCCACAGGATCATGGTCCCTCCATCTACACAGTCACATTCCCCGCGTCACCATCTGAGCTTGGCCTCATGGGAGGATTTTTCTCACATCATGTCTAGGTACGCATGCTTATGTTCAAAATTCTCAACTAGTTGTTATATGTTCTTTATCATAATATATTGTTCATGTCGGGTATTTTTTTTTAATGTGTGTAGGTACTTGGTCATCACACATAGTGTAGCCTCTTTAGGTATATTTTCGACACTGGCATGTAATTATTGCCTCTGAAAATCAATTGCATCTCCCAGTCAAACCCTCTGATGTTCACCTTTAGGGTCCTTACATACGGCCCTGGTGTACCATCACCCTGACTGCATTTTGGTACTGTCACACAGTACCACTCTCCCCCACATGATTTGTCCAAGTCATAGTTCCCCTTGGAAACTTGACACTCATGCTTCTTTCACCCCCTAGGGATGGGAGTCCCGATAGTCTTATGCACTTTCGAGAATAAGCCACATACTTCTTCTCATCATCTTGCTAGCTTTCCCAATGGACTCCCAGGTTATCTCATCTTGGTTCTATTGAATGCACCTCCACAGTATCATTATCCCTCCATCTCATTCACCATTAGTTTTCCCATCTGCATATTTCCCTCCATTAATTTACCTCATACATAAACCCACCCATGGGGCCCCCACCCTCCACCCGTTCTCTTCACAACTTGCACCCTCATAGACCAAGCCATATCACACTGGGAACCCATTTCTGTATTTGTAAACTCATCCCAAATTATTCTTTATTTATGTGGTAATTGTAAAAATCCTTTGTTTCTAGCATTTACTTATTTTTTTTTTCATCACCCCCAATGACCTTGTTTTTTCCCGGAAACGCAACCCATGTTGCCCTTGGTTGGGGCATCCACTCTCCTTTTTTCATTTTGATATCGTTCACAAACTTCGAGTATCCCAAATTCCATGTACCCATGATCTATGAGTTTGTCCACTTTGTCAAGCCTCTGGCATAGTTTAACCCCATATCTAGTTGTCCCCCTAACACTAGATATAGTTTTACAATTGCTGCCAATCATCCTTCAAACATACCCCAACCAAGGGCAGTATTGAATCTCATCGCATATTGCCTTCATTCATGTTCCCTATCAGTACCTGATCTCATTTCAATGGATTTCATGAATCCCTTTGCTTCTTGGAGTCGCGTCTCCCTTTCTGTCGACATCAACACAATTTCCAGAAGGGTGATAGTATCTTGGCTCTCATTACCTTTACAATAAGGATCCTTAGACGACACATAGAGAATCATATTTGCTCTTTGATTCCGTTGAACCCCATAACATTCGAATTTAGCAAAATCTCATGTTACAGTGGGTCTTACCATGCGACGATTGTGGTTTTTTTATACCAGCCGAAGACCTCTGAATTTATTAGGACATCAATGCCTACGAGTCATCGAAACTTATTGCATGCGTCCTTTCCTCATTTCAAAGTATGTTCCCCATTCAAAATTTTCATCTGTCGTTATAAACTACCCCGGAGGGCGCTTCAGTTGTCTACATCAGCATGCATCTTCAATTATTTTCTTACATTTTGGGTTACATGACAGGAGCATGGGGCATGCCCGACTCGTTTGTATAAAATTTTTGTTTTTTCTCCCTAAAGAAAGGTTTGGGACCCACAGTTTCCTCTCTCCCTCAGACGGATCACTCTTGTAGTTCCTCTCAACACTTTTCATTACAATTACACTCTCAGTAGAAGAAACATTTATGTATTTCTACTATACATATGCTCCTAACCTCACACATTAGGGGGCATCTGTTATCCCTAAAATTTCGTCCGCAACATTTCACAAAAATGGTTATAGAAATACAACAATGCCAACAAAACATAGTTCATATGCAACACTAAAATGAAAAAACTATACAATTGGGCAAAAATTGACATGCGAAAAATCACTAAAGGAATCACGCACACAGTGTGCGGGACAACAAAGCCCTTAGAGCACACAATGCTCCAAATGAGAGATTATGTACAATAAAAATTGTACACTCCTGTAAACAACTCATTTATGGTTCTTATCGAACCCCCAACCACTTATGGACCAACTCCCAACCTAATTTGACCTCCATATCTAAGTGAAATCTGAATGGGGGGTTGGTTAAGGACCAAAGGGTGCCCTAAAAGTCCCCTTGTTCACACCAAGAACCAATTATATTTTCCTTGAAGAAATGATATAAATGAAATCCATGGGTTCACTAAGAAACCAATATCTTCATAGTATTGTTATGTTGCCTCAGTCCTACTTTGAGAATCCTCTTTTCTCCTTGGATTATTCAAGCATCATTGCAATAGGCCATTCCAGTCACCTCTTGAGGGAATAGGCATTGATTTTCTTCATAATTTGCCATTTTTCTTCCAGTGTGAGAAGATATCTCCATTATGGAACTCAAGATCCCTCCAAAGGAGGAAGAGGGGACCCATATGTCCTCATTTTTCTCTACGGTGTTTTTTCAACTAATATAGTTATCCATTGGTGGCATAATCTTGGTCATTGGTTGATTATTTATGGTTCTATGTTTATTATGCATTCTAGTTTTTATTTTCTTAGTTGTTTTGGTTTGTTTATTTGTTTATTACATGTGTTTGGCTTGTTTATCCCACTCACAAACTTATGTCTTGTCTAGCAAGCCCAACTAGGCATGCAAGAGCCATTGTTTTGCTCACCCAAGTGACGAAACCGACACAACAATATGTTTGAATTGGTTGCTAACTAAAGTTATGAAAGAAGTGGAAAAATATCCCTACACTAATTCACCCCCCCTCTCAGTGTGGTCAGCGTATCCTATAGATTTTAACCTCATACAATAATTTAATGCAAATAGATATTCAATAAAAAAGCATAAACTATACAATGGAAAATATACACATTACAAATATATTTTTCCCCTGGAAACCCCAATCGGGAAAACCAACATATTCTATATTCATTCTCATCATACATTGTTTACAATAAAATATACATATAGGAGCCAACGACATCCAAAACCCTAATCCAATGACCTGGATTAATCAACAACCCTAATTCCTTAATCAGAAATAAAAAACCATGAGTGAAAAATCACCCAAAAATGGACATGAAAATCGAGGACCATCCAAAAATGGATACGAAAGGCAAGATTTCTTTTTTCGGTAGAACTGTCGAAAAACCCACACATAGGGGGGCTCTGACCTGTAGCACCCCCCCTCTTACCCCCATGTGTACCCAGCACAATGTAGACACTACTTCTAGTCATGCAAAGAATATAACACATATCCAACATTCACCCACTTATTGTTTTCTTTGTGTATAGGGGGTTACAGGGCTACATAGTCAACAATCCAGGGAAACAATGTCCATAGATACTCTACACCAAGAGAAATTCTCAGTGCTCAAAGATTTTTTTAATGAATCTACAACATTCTTCAAAGTTTCCACCTTCATCAACAACACCTTCTTTTATTTAACCATGTCTCTCACAAAGTGATATTGAACATCAATATGATTTGTATTTGAATGATAAGAAGGGTTCTTTTCCAAAAACATTGCACTATGAATATCAAAATATATCATTACATCTTGTTGTACCAACCCAATACCTAACACAATCTCTGTAACCATACTACTTCCTTGCTTGCATGAGTGGTTACCATGTATTCAACTTATGTAGTTGAAAGTGCCACTACGAACTTTTTTTTGCTCATCTAGTTGATTGCTCCTCCAAACAGGTTAAACACATACCCTCTTGTAGATATTCTACGATCTAGATCTCCAGCCTAGTCCGCATCCAAAAATTCATGTATGCCCAACACTCTATCCAATCCTGGATTTCCTTGGTAGAACAATTCATAACTAGTAGTGCCACAAAAATCCCTGAAAACCCTCTTTATTGTTGTCCAATTCTCCTTTTTTGGTTTTGACATATACCTGCTCAAAAATAGCATTTCATGTGCAATGTTCTCTCTAGTACATACCATTTCATACATCAAACTACCAACCACACTTGCATATGGAACACGATACATCTCCTCCTCCTCTTCCTATGTCTTGGGACACTGCTCCGTAGATAAATTTACACCTATAGGAATAGGGACCATGACATATTTACATTCCTTCATATTAAACCTATGCAATATTGTCTTGATGTATTTTCTCTAATTTAACCATAGTTTCTTTTTTTCCAATCTCTTTTAATTTCCATGCTCAAAATGAAATTTGCAGCACCAAGATCCTTCATGTCAAATTTAGAGGACAACTAAGTTTTCACAGTCTAGATAATCTCCTTGTTGTTTCCTATAAACAACATGTCATCCACATACAAGAAAAAATAAATCAAATGATAACCAATTAATTCAAAACACACATAATGAAAATGGTGTCTTCACATCCATATGTTCTACTTCAAAATCAAACGCAACAGAAAAAAATAACAAAAATCTAATAGAAGCTAACTTGGCAACAAGAGAAAAAATGTCACCAAAATCAATTCCTTCAACTTGCGAATAACCCTTTGCTACTGACCGAGATTTGTATTTCTCCACTTTTTCTTTTGCATTCAACTTTATTTTAAATACGCATTTGCTTCCAATGGGATTTCTTCCAGTCGATAACTCCACTAGATCCCAAGTCTCATTCTTATCCAAGGTTGTCATTTCTTCAACCATGGCCTTTTTCCATAGTTTTTCATCTTTTGAATCCATTTCCTCCCTAATAGTTCTAGGATCATCATCAGTAATATACAGAGAAAATTTTGAATGAAAAATCAGGTGGAGTATACCTTTCTGATATCCTTTTTTCCTGCATCGATCTCCTCAATACTAGAGAATGATTATCTTCTTCTTCTGATTCATGTTCTTCTGTAGAGTTTGATTCATCATCCTTTCACTCAAACTCTATTTTATCTGGGTCTTCCTTACTTGGTAGAACTTCATGTTTAACAACATCCTTCATTTCTCTAAATACAACATATAGGCTATACACAACCTTGTCAGTTTCTAGGTTCCAAAGCTTATAACTTTTGAGAACATCTTTATACCCAATAAAGATACACTATACATAGTTCTTATGTATCTTGCTTCTATTTTCCTTTGGAACATGAACATAGGAATCAAAACCAAATACCTTGAGATGTGTGAGAGAAGGTTTCTTACCTCTTGTGGAGTCTTGTCGTCCAGAGCTGATGAGGGTGATTTGTTGACTAGGTAGCATGTAGTACCTATTGCATCTGTGCATAATTCTTTCCCTAACCTCGCACCACTGAGACTGCACCTTACTTTTTCCATCAATGTCATGTTCATCCTTTCTGCAACTCCATTTTGTTGAGGTGTATATTGAGTAGTCTTCTACCTTTGTATACCGCACTTCTTACAGAATTCTTCAAATTCATTCCTGTAGAACTGTACACCATTACATGTCGTTAGTGTTGTTCCTGATTTTACACTTAAGGATTCAAAGTATAATGTCAAGGCATCCATAAATAAAGGAGGTTTTAGTGTTTGTGTTTTCTACCTCTGTTATGTGAGACAAATTCCTAAAAATGAATTAACAACATAACAACTCAAAGGCTGTCTTTCATGTCTGAGTTAAAATTAAAAGCATTGAGTGTAATGAGAGAAAAACATTAAGCTGTTAGACAAAGCAAGGCATCTATTACAGAAGAATCTTACTTCTCTATAGAAGAAGAAAATAGATGATATAAACTTAAATGAAGCATAAAATGTAGCAATCTAATTAACTCACGGGTCTTTTGTTTACTAACAGTAAAACAATAGATGTTGTGCGCTATTAAATTACTAATTGAAATGTAACCACAGTAGATGTTGTACTAAATTGCGATCAAGCACTCAACAAGGACATATATAAAAAGATACTAGAATGTGGAAAGACTGAAGAACACATAACTCAAATGAATGAAATGTGGAATCTCCGATCCGTATTTGTATTAATCCTCAATGAGGAGAGCTTTCTCAACTACATATGGAAAAAATACAACCCTTCTTTAGTCTTTTGAAAATATATTTATACAAGAGGTTTTCAACCCTAGGTGGTTGGAATTCTTGTTAATCTTAGATAATAACAGTTACAAAATGAAAACCTGAACCATTTCATTTGGTTCTTCTCTATCTTTTTCTCATACCATAAGAAACAAATATGTACATGTTAATTCATTGATTCTTTGAAGTACTCCCTTTTCCTCACTCAATACATTCCACACACCTGCTTAGAAATTGTACTACTAGTCTATAAATCATTTACTATAACTATAAACTTGGCTTTACCAGCCATCTATCTATTTGAGTGATGTCAACCTGCTTTAATTGTGAAATTTCATCTTGAGATTCCTCTAAGTTTTCTTTGATGTCAAGTTGATGCTTTAGAATATTGATTTGTCCTACTATTTTAGAACCAACATCCTTTCCGAGGCCTAATGATTCTTTATTAAGAAAATGAAAAATCTCTTCACAATCCTCTGTTATTTCCTTGGTCGTTCTTTTACTCTCGGATATATTGACCTCCAATGTCTTTAATATTATATCACTTCTGCCATGTTCTGGAACAGTCAATCTAGGAGTTATGGATATTTCTTCTCTAACTGATGACACGACCACTTCTTGAAAAGTGGTTCGAGTTGTTGTAGCCTCTTTTTCTCTGAAACCAATATTGTCCAATGATTGTTTTACTTCCGGAAAATGATTTTGAATGATTTATACCTTAGAAAAAAGGCTCTGATGTGTTATTTCCAGTTTCTTTAGCACTTCCAATGCTTGATCTTGAAACAGTGTTATATCCACAACCATTTTCTCAGTGGAACTGACCTTGTCTTGTAATTGTTTTATCAACTCATCTTGCTGGATAGTCCGTCTTTCACTCACTTGCATCCTCTTATGCATCTCATTAAATCTGTACTTGAGCATTTGGATTTCTTGTTTATCACTATCTCTAGCTTATTAAAGCCCTTTATTGACTTCATCTCTGACATTCTTTTCTGTAGTCTTTATTTGATTTTGCAACTAACTTATCACTTGATTCTTTTGCTTTAGTTTTTCTTTTAGATTATCAATTGAGAATAGGTTAGTTGTTGAAAAATATCCCAAAAATCCTACAACCTCTATAGCAAAGTCTTCTTCTTCCAAATTTTGTCCATCCAATAGTACTATGTGCTTTTTGACAGTTACACCTTCTTTCTTCACCACAACTTTCCTTTTCTTACTGAAAAAGAAATCAGAAGGAGGTATCTCTTCAATAGGGATAGGCGTTAGATATCCTATGAGTATTAACTCTACATTAGGGTTTTCTCTGGTGAACTGCAATGGCGTGACAACCTGAATGGGGTTGTCGATTTCTGTAGATAACTATTTTTCGGTTCCATCTGTAGTTGATTTATCTGATGAAGCTAGTGGGCTATCTTCTCCTTTATTTGATAATGTCTCTTCTTGATATTTGGTCTCGTTATCTAATATCTCTATCTCTAGGATATCTTCTTTCTGATTTGAGACCTCAAATTTCTCTCAGTCTTCCAAGGCTTCTAGATTTTGGGTCTATGTTTGTTGTGTAGATGGAAACATTGGGTTTTCCCCTTGTAATACTTTCAGAAGAATACTTATTTGGTTCTTTTGGAAGTTGTAAAAATTCATCATTTTGTCAGGTGATAGAGCTCTAACTTGGCTAAGAAATTATGGGTAAGATTTCACCCCTTGGAACATTTTGTCTTGCGGGGACTCTTCATGTTCATACTTTCTAAGGTTGCAACTGGCCATATGGTTACCCATGACCTTTTGTAGGTCTTGCTTCTTTAATTCAATGTTAACCATCTTTATTTCTTCTAGGGTCATAGCCTCCACTTTGGAGTGGCCGAAATCCAATAAAGAAAATGCACCAATCTGTAAAGGAAAATATGGCCATACCTTTCTCTGCACTTCTTTGAGCTCTTTGCTAATCCCGCCGAGTAATTTTTGTTGTGTAACCTCATGGCACACCAGTCAGTCTGGTAAAAATTTCGATCAATCATATGGGGGAACTGAACAACCAAAAACTCTGATATAAGAGAAATGTCCCTTGATGTACCAGTCCGCCACTTTATCCAGGTTAGCCATAACTGTGTTTGAAATTCTAGGAGGTGGGTGACCAAATATAGTAGTGTGCATCGACACCGCTACCTAATTACATATTTCATAAAAGAAATCCTTTGCCTTGTCTTCCTAGTCTTTTGAATGATAAATATGAATTGGTTTTTCACTATCTGGAGTCCAGCTCCAGCCCATCAGTGGGAAAGGTGCAATGAAATAGATGGAATCCATAATATAAGATGACATGAAGAATGAAGTTGATTTCCCTTTGGATTTCTTTGCCTGGTATTCTATAATTTCACTAGCCAGATTGTCCAACAATATATTGGCCCAGTTGAAAGAATATCCTTCCACTATTGTGTGTATAATGGGTACCCATGGTAGAAAGAAATGGGTTGTGTTCTCTTTTCCATAGAGTCTACTCATCATCATGGCTATATAAATGAACTGTGGTTCTATCGATGAGAATGAGTACATGCCATGAGAATCGACTCTGAAATTTTCAGGGCATGAACACTAGTCCTTGATCAAGTCGGAAAGACTCTTTCCATATTTATCACACTCCTTGTTAAAATTCACTAGAAAACTGGAATTATAAATGAAGTTTGGTGTTGAATACAGTTTATACATCACTTGTATGTGTTTCGGCCGAAATGACCCAAAAACTACCTTCTGAGAATTGAATATAGTTCTAGTTGGGATATCCACATGATCCAGTGCCCATTTAATCATGTCATTGTAGGGTAAAAGACTCGGCCTTGTTGCTACCTTATGCATATCTGTGTTAAGAACCAAACATCAATATAGCATAGAAACACCTCAGGAAAAGTACTCAACGCCTTGAAAAAGAGATAATTTCAGATAATAAGCCTCTTCGAGGGGGCAACCTCCTTTTAC
>JZKD02S2192585.1:14790-69864 GCA_000966675.3 Picea glauca | reverse complement strand
TCTCTGCAATCGTGTGTGGCCCCTTTACTCCATATGTGAGTCAAGTCGGCAAGCTATCGTCAGCCTGCATCACCAATAATCATGTCAGAAATGTCGACATCAAATCATCAAATCAGATGAAATATTATAATAAACATATCAACCCAAAAGCACACTCCCTGACTCAGTCCGGAGTCCAAGGGGGTTCTACCGATGCCTCTGCATCCTCAAGGTCAAAATCCCTGCACACTCAATAAAACTAAGTCAATAGCACCCGTCTACATCAAATAGTAACACATCATGTCATCTGTCAATCACATCATAATCAAATATAAAAGGTCTAACATAAAAAAGGGTCCAGATCACTTGCGAGCAAGTGTCCTCAAATAATAAGTGTTCTCAGTGCGCCAGAGCGGGATGTTACATGAAAGGGCGACTCCATAACTTGAAAATGTTTTAGACCATTGGATTAATTAGAAGGCTTTATCGACAGTAGTATCCAAGTGCACATTTATCCTTGTTTAAACAAAATGAAACTTTTAAAGTGCAATGTTTTAGAAAAATATACATGTTTTAACATAGGCTCCATCTAGGGATCTCGTTTTCGTGTGGGACGAGAAGAACAGTAAACCGAGTACCTTTATTGGGTAAATGGATTCATTATTGTAGCTCTGTGAAACACATTCTGAAAGAAGACACACAAAAGGACTTGGGACTTCATCCATATCTTTGAAAACTTTCAAAACGTAATCATTCATCAATCTTGAATTCAGGCTTAAAATACTTCCTTTTCTTAAAACTAATTTTAGAATTGCTTGAGATAATCAAAACAACCTTAACCAATCTATCAGACTTTGTTCGATTTTATTCGCATCAAGGCAATGTGATTTTAATGTTTTAAACAGAGAGTCCCACGCTATCTTAGAATGTATATCTAGATTGAGAAAGAATTAGTTTCTCGGGTACATTATAATACATATATAACAACCTTATAGATATCATAGACAATTCTTCACTGCCAGTGAGCCTGTTCAATACCCCGGTGAAGTTATCTAAATCCCATATTGAATTTTCTCTCACCACTTCAATTAATAACTTTTCATTTAAATGATGAAATGAGGGCAATCATTGAATGAATTTCCTTTCGTCATCTCCTTTGGACTAGATGGGAGTAATCATTAATTAATTTTCTTCCACCATCTGTCTTATATTTTAAAACATGAAGTGGGGGAAATCAATTTGTATATAATAAAATATACCATGGATGATATCTATTTATATTTTAGCACTGGAGGTATGTTAACTAACTTTGATTACTTTGTACTAATCCTCTTCTGACTATCAAAACACCTTCGCTTACCAGGAAGTTTTCATGGGGAATTTTATTTTCCAGGGACTTTCCTTGAGTGACATCAATCATTTTAAATCTGGTAAAGAGGTTAGAGTAGTTAGGACTAGTCCAAACAAACTTTGCATTTCAGTAAAATTTAGGAATATCATCAGAAATTTTGCCTATTCTCATGTGGAAGATTTGTTTTTAAGTTTCCAGAGTTAAAGTGAAGCTCTTTTTCCTCTTTGAAGACCAGGAAGAAAAGTTCTTTTTATTGCTAGCTTTCTTCTTTTAAAAACCATATTTTTATATTTATTATTATTATTGTTTTTATTTTTTTTATCTAGAGGGAAAACTTGAGAATTATGTTGTAATTTTGAAACCCTCTGACTGTAAATCAGGTGACAATATTAGTGCAGATGAAACTTCTGTCATATTCTTTAATATCTTCTTGAAATTTTTAACTTGGGTTGCCAAGGCAGAAGTTCATACCTCAGATTTTCTTTATATTTTCAACCAAGCAAACTATTAGTTTATCACCTGTTTCGAGAGAAAGTCAATGCGAGTATTGATTCCTGCTAGAGATTGTCTCTTGATTATCAACCTGTATCATGTAATGACATGAATCATGAAAGATGTCAGGAACTTTTGTTGATTGGAAACCTACTTATATATATATATATATATATATATATATATTGTAAATGAAATCAACTAACCTATTTCTATTTACTGTGAAAATTAAAATGTACAAAAGGACAGAAATTATAACAAAAAGTGAAAACTAAACCGTTATGTACAATGAGAGTTTGGAATTGTATTACTACATGAAATGCTTGAGGTAACACCCATTGATAGGGGCGTGTTGACGGGCGAAATCGACCATCCGTCAACTGGAAGAGTGGAACTGGTCCGGGGTTGTATAATAACCCAAGCCATTTGGGATGAACCACCCTGATGGGTTTAGCGGCTCCGTTAGCCGATCTAAGGTCCTAAGAAAACAAAAAAAAGAAAACTAATCTACGATAACTAATCTAACTAAAAAAACAAATAAAACAAACTAATAAACTAATCTAACTAAAACTAACTATTAAACAAACTAAACTAAAACTAATTATTAAAACAAACCAAACTAATCTAACTATTCTATATATACAATCTAATAAATACTACTATACTAACTCTAACTAATTAACTATCTAACTACTAACTGAAATATAACTTATTCACAAAATGTACAATATCTACAATTTACAGATTTAAATAAAACCTAAAAAATTCATTCATATTCTGCCCTAAGACAGAAAAAGATATTTTTGTTGATTTTATAATTTTATGAATAGAAATAAAACATAAAAGTAACTAAACTAAATCACTAATATAAACTACGAATATATATAACTAAAATACTAATAGTATACTAACAAATTAATGAAAATAAATCACAAACTGACCTGGAGAAATGCTCCAGGTTTGCCCTGTGTATGATGATTGTTTTAGCTGATCGGAGGGAGGAAACCCGCACCGAATTATCCAGGAGCTTCTCATAAACGATAGTTGCAGTGCTCTTCAAGTGTGATTACATGACAAACAAGACATAAAAATCACAACAATCATATGATTTATCAATCTCCACAGTTAGATAAACCCGTATGCAAAGACTTATACAAAATAATTCAATTGATGAAGAAGAGAAATCCGTCATTCATTAACTGAATAAAGTAATTGTTGTTTTTTTAAATGTTGAAAGAAATCATACATGGATCATATTAATTAAATCACATCATTCTGCAAAAGACTATGATAGCAAAAGTAGTCTATAATCAATTGCTAATGACATGCATAAACTTGAAACAAAAAATTGATATTATGAAAGCGAAAGTTGTAGCTGAACATCAACTTCTGTCTCAGTTTGTATTAGGAATCCATAGCCTGGTTATCCCACAAGTGAGGATTATCCTTATTACAAAAATAATAAGTATTTATAGGTTTTCCACAGGGTAAAACCTCCCTGTGGAAGTTATAAAATTGTTTACATAAAATCTGGGAAAATATCCCAAGTTTAACTAAACTAGGAGCCTAAAATAAAACTAAAACACAAAAATATTCCCCTAGCCTGTCCAGCAAGTCTCATGCAATTCGAATTTACCTGAAAAGGGTAAAAAATGGACAAGTTAGAAGGATCCTTTATTAATGAAATGATAAAAATCTAATTCTATAGACTAGATACAGAATCTTGCGATTCTGTAGCTGGTCTAAATAAGACACAGAATCAGCATTAAAATCGATTGAAAATCTTTTTAAAGAATTAAATTCAATTAACATCCAATAGCTATTTGAAAACGAATCATTCAATTTGAAATTGTTATACCATTTGAAATCAAACAGGATGAAGATCAATCAATGACTACAGAGATACGCGTACTCTGTTTCTTTTGTTACCACAAAATCAAACGAACAGAATCATAATCAACAGTTGTGAAATCATTTGATATCAATTTGAAACTGATATAGTCAAAACAAATCATAGGCAATCGGGAGATACGATCGAATCCAACAAGATCATTTTCAAATCGTTATAACTGTATTGACATAGCAAACGATTCATGCCATGAGTGGATCGACTCGAGATGGTGCGAAAATCAATTCAAATGAAATCATAACAGGATCAATTAATTGGTAACAGAATTCGTAAGAATTATCCGATCGTTTGTTATTGCAAATTGGGCAAACAAGATCGATTGACTTTGATCAAAATCATTCCATTCAAACGAATTATAACCGAATTTGATAGAGATAACCTAGGTCGACCAATTCATTTTACAAATCAAATAGAGCAACAATTAAAATATGAATCCAAATCATAAAACCATCTTGCCAACTCAAGATATGGGATAATCCAATCAGAATAAGAGCAAATCGAACAGTTAAGGTTTTAACATAGTTATTATGAATTAAAACCATTCCACGATTCCGACGCATTTGCACAGGCTTAAATGAGAGCATTGTTCTCATACGAAACATAGTAGTTCTTTCCAAATTGAAACCGAATAGAGTTGTATTCCTGTTCATAGAAGATTACATGACACAACATATTACAAGATCGTAACAATCAAACTCATTGAAATCTTTTTCCAATCACAGCATACGAACCAGAACGAAATCAAATCCAAACATGATCGTATTCTAAATTGAGCGTAAAAAACTTCCTGTTCCGAGTAGATACAAAATGAATTCAATTGAAAGCAAATCATCAATTTCGTTAACTCAATCAGACAAACGAACAAGTCAAATCCAAACGAAGACCATTCAAATCCAATAAAAATCTATCAACGGCTATACTGGGAATGATCAACTCATGTATCTAAAACGAAATTCCATTTATTTTTAGCAAAGCAAAAAATATACAGGATGAACACATTATGACAAAGCCATTTCGAAATATAAACAAATCTATTCGAAGACCAAATTCCAATCACTATATTAATCCTGGTCATTCACAAAACTAAAACGATATCAAAATCCATACCTGTATGGCGAGAAGATGGCTTGATCACGACAATTTGGAGTTGATAACGACTGTGGCCGATTCAACATTCTTGAAAACGATGGAGCCAGTTGTCTTCTGCTTCTTATCGGTTGCTTGGAGTTTGTCTCTTTGGATGGTCAATACTGCATCTTGACTTTCCAGCCATTGAATTTTTGATTGGAGTAGGGAAACGTCTATGTAGTATCGTTCCAACCACAAATCACATTGGTCACAGGAAGACTGTGTGGGCTTCTAAAGTGCAGGTGAGGGTTTGATTATATTGCCAAGGGTTTCCTTAGGCAGTTTGATACCAGGGTAGCTAGTATTATTCCTTAGGAAAGGGGGAATATTTGTCACGAAATCATAAGGTGGTTCAGGGCATAAACCCTGTGAGTAAGGGTACTCACTAGCTAGGAAACGTTCTATGTCAGAGTCTGAATCCTCACTAAGGATTATAGGCTTTGACTCAGCAGAGGGTTTAGGTTTGTTCCTAGCCATTCTCGAAATAAGACGAGCGTTCTTTTTACCCTTAGAAATAACAATAGGGTTTGCCTTGGCCCTTTTGCTCACATGATTTTTTATAGCCTCGGCCTTCTCTGCCACAACATCTGGTAAATCAATATCAGGGTCGGCCGAGGGTTTATGAGAGGGAAGTAGGACATGGAAGGGCATGGGTGGCCCGACCTTGGTTTCTTTTGCCACAGGCTTGTCAACCTGGATAGGGTTCGTGTCACCAAAACCATTTCGAGCGATGAAAGCTCTCCAACTATCACCATGTAAACTCAAGAGATAAACAATGATAAGTTTAATAAGTCCATGGTGGAACAGGCTACTGTCGGCCTTCTCCCTTTTAAAACTTTTAGACATTTTATATAGGCTACGCTGAAAGTAAAAGGGCATATTCAACGGGTATCCCATAAAATTCATAAACAAACGCAGGTGGTAGAGAAAGACGAGTCCATATCGACCCTCACAGGTCATGAATTGTTTGAATATTATGAAAAGGTCATGCCATCGTGGTTTAAGCATGGATATGGGCATACCTCTGTCACAAGATGTGAACTTTCGCGAGACGAATAGAAGTGGCCATGGAACCTATTCCACTTTCGAATTTTTGAACCAACGCTGGCCTGTGGCAGGTAACCCTGTAGCAGAACTAATAAAATTCTCATCGATTTCCAACTGTATGTCACCCACCTTGGCTCTACAACCGTCAAAAGTCAGAGCGAACTGTTGTGCCACAAATAAGTTAAATCCCTCAAATATCTGCATGAAGGTAATCCGACCGTTATCCTTCAAGTCTTTGCGGGCATTGTCAAATAACAGTAATTCTTGGCTGTCGTTCGGTTCTATTCGCACCACCGGTGCCATGGAGCCGAGCACACGGTGAACGAGCCAGGGTCTGGGTCATAGCACACACAGGAGAAAAATGCACGAAGGGTTATCCGAGCTAACAGAGGTAAATGGGGATAAGGGATAGGAATAAATGTCATCGTGCGAAGGTGGTGGAGCTTATCTCTGCCATGCATAATAGTTATTGCCAAAGTACAACCGTCGGCTTATAGTTGTTCTACCCATTATAGCATAGTTCAACAATCATGTCACTTGGCCGACCAATGAAACCAATAGTAAGTGTATAAACCAACGCGCGCAATCAATGTTGTGCCATAGTTTTAATCCATCAACATTCAATTGGAAACCAATACCAAATATTTAACCATGCGCCAATGTATAAGCTCATATCAATAGTTTAACCAACATGCCAATGGGTCTTCATATAATCAACATACCAATAGTTATGAAAACACGAACATAGGCATTATATTAAAAGATATATATGAAGGATTTAATCATAACCCCTATGTATTTTCATGAAACCAATGGTCAAGTAGGTCAAATGAAATGCAAATCCAAATGCCAATGCATTACAAACTCAATGAAACCAAGTCACACAATCAATACAAGAATGTCCAATGAGTATAGTTCGAAAGTTCTGTCAGCTGCATAATGATAAGTGAAATGTAAGCGCAATAGGAATATCATCAAGAAGGACAACAAACAATGATTTTAATGCGACTTCAAAAGACTAAGTTTTCATTCTTACAGTGGTGAAAACAAAACGAAGATAGATGTGCAAGTGTCGCAAAAAATAAAAGTGTCATTATTTGAAAATTGCGACGAAAAATTGATGTTTGCAAAACATTGGTGTAGGCATCTTATAAGACAGTGGGAAAAATGCGGATTGGCTGCCAATAATGGTGACACACTGGTAGAAGCAGTTATCTCTACCAAAAGAAAAAAATTCAGATTAGGAGAGAAAAGATAATTTCAACTCAAAAATAACAACCAGAAAATAGTATAAACATCATCATTAACCAACTATTCCAGCAGTGTTTCAAAAGATGAAAACTGATAACAATATTAGGATCAACAAGTCACGATATTAAAGATTAAATCTCCAATACTATTGACAGAGCCACTGCTTCCAGCAGGCGTCTATAGCCTCGATAGGGTTGCCATTTAACCCACTCTGAAATCTGTATCCTGCCAAGAAGTTCTGGATCATAATAAAGGACGTTAAGAGGATTCTTATTTACGAATTTTCATATACCCGACATTGCTTCACTGCAAATGGGTCTATTCAGTACCCCGACGAAGTTGTCTTGCCGCCATGCATGCATTTACCCGCTGCCAACAGACCTGTTCAGTATCCCGGCGGGTTTACAATCACTTCCCATAGCTCTTATTAATATTTTGTTTTGTTTTGTTTTTTCATAGATATGTATTTGAGTGTGGTGATGCTGAAAATCATGATACTTTAACATATTTTTTCAGACCTCAACATAATTTTTTAGAACTGTCCTTTATTTAGATCCAGAGATGTTTTATTTAGAAAAACAACTTCTTAAGGAAGGGAGACATCCTCTGAGTCATTCCTTTACGGAATAGGGATAGCGTAAAAAGATAATGGATGATCATGACGAACTTTACTCAGAGATCGAAATCAACAATCTTCTTTTAAACAACAGAATTTTCCAACATAGATATAAATTTCAGAAATAAACCATTGATGTTTATAATTTTTTCTTAGCAGTTATTTTAGCAAAGGAATTTTCTATTGTTTTTGTCTGAATAGCTCAGTATACAGATGTGTGTACTTCAAAGAAAACACAAAATGATAAATTCAAAGAAAAATAAAAAACTAAAAAGCAAATGAAAAAGAACACAAAAGCAAAATATGTACATAATATACAAGGGTTGTCATCAAGCAAAGTATCTTTTCAAGGCTTGGCCATTCACTGGATAGGTGTCAAGATGCCCTTCAAGATTCTGCAATCGAAAAGAACTGGGACCCAACTTTTTAGCAATTAAAAATGTTCCAAGCCATAAGTTTTGAAATTTTGTGTGCTCTCCCTTTCCCTCATGCAGTTTGTCCCATTTCAAGACGAGATCACCTACTTCAAAATTCCTATCAGAAGTAGAGTTAGAATCGAACCATCTTTTAACCAATTGTTGATGTTGATCTAAATTACATTTATCATGGGCTCTTACCTCTTCTAGCTTCATCAAAGCATTAATTCGGTTTTCCAAAGGGGAACAATCTCCTTCTTGGACTTTCTGTGACAAATGAAGTGAAGGAAGAAGAATGTGAGGTGGAAGAATTGCTTCTCTGCCATATACGAGAAAAAAGGGGGAGTTACCTACATCAACTTTTGGTGTTACCCTATCATCCCAGAGTGCATTTAACAGTGCATTGTGCCAATTCTTGTGATTTTCAATCACCGTTCTCTTGATGATTTTGATTAAGATCTTGTTTGTTGATTCTGTCAATCCGTTGCCATGGGGGTAATAGCTAGCAGAATACTTCAACTTAATTCATTTTTCCAAAGCGAACTCGCTCATCTCAAGAGAGGAAAAGTAAGAAGCATTATCGAAAACTAAACAGTCAGGGATACCGAAACAAGTGATAATATTCGAATTTAGAAAGGCAATTACATGACTGGTGTTGACAGTTCTTAACGCAGCAACTTCAGACCATAGAGTAAAGTAATATGTGTCTGTTACATTAAACTTGTGCTGTTGCGAGGATGGAGGGTTTATTGGACCTATGATATCAAGGCCCCACTGCTGAAAAGGGGAATCTACTGAAACGGGCTGCAAAGGAAAGGCTGGTTTTTGTAACCTCCCTGATGCTTTTTGACGGATGATACATTTACGACACAAGCAATGGGCATCTCTAAAAAGCGTGGGCTAGTAATAACCGGCTCTTAGAACCTTATGAGCAGTGGTGTCACCACCAAAATGACCTCCAGCTTCTCCTGCATGTAACTCTAGCAAGACTTTTTCTGCTTCGTCTTTTTCAAGACAATGCATCAGTACGCCGTCGAAATTTTGACAAAACAGGATACCATTAACCAGATGAAAGGAGGCAGACTTCAGTCTCAACGTTGTTCTTTTGGCGGGGTCAAGGTGGCGGGGGGCTGACCCATATTCAAGACAAAATCTTATATCGTCGTACCAAGGACTAACAAGGTTTTGTGCGCAACAGATTAGACTTTGATCACGTTGTCCTAGGTTTGACGTATCACTTTCTTCTTGTTGTCCTATTGCTGAATCAGAAACTAATTTGCATAACCCTTGGCCTCTCACTATCTGAGATGGGGTGATTTCTAATTCATACTCTTGCAAGGAGGTGACCCAGTTGGCTCTCTTTTCTCCTAGTTCCTTCTGCACTAACAAGTTCCTCACGGCTGGGTAGGGGACAATGACTTTCGTCCTTAACTTCAAAAGATAGGACCGGAAGTGCTTGACTGCTTTGAAAATAGCATAGGCTTGCAAATCTACCGCTGGGTAATTAAGTTCAGGGCCTTTGAAAGCAGAGCTCATAAAGGCAATGGGTACTTCATTGTTCTCGGCATTCTTTTGGGTTAGGACGGCGACATAGGAACGGTCAGAAGAAAAAGTGTAGAGTGTAAAGTCTTGGGAAAAATATGGGCTCATGAGAGACAGAGCGTATATTATGGCCTTTTTTATTGCATTAAAATATTGATTTTCTAGGGGTCCTAGTGATATTGGGTGTCTTTCTTAATCAAATTATGTAAAGGCCTGATCATTTTGGAGAAACTGGGGACAAATCTTCTCACGAAGTTGATCTGGCCTAAGAAAGACTGCATAGATTTTTTGGATGTAGGCGGGGGAAGTTTCACGATGACTTGAGTCCTTTCGGGGTCAATAATCATCCCTTCACTAGACACAATGAATCCTAAGAGTTTACCCTGTTCTACTGCAAAGATGGATTTTTTGGGATTCAAGGAGATGCCATATTTACAACATCGCAGTAGGACGGCTCGTAAGTGAGCTAGATGATCGTTTTGTTTTTAGAAAATACAGTCACATCATCTAAGTAAACTACGATGTACTGATTGATTAAGCCTCGGAAAGCAATGTCCATTGCTCTCTAAAAGGTGGCACCAGCATTAATCAATCCAAAAGGCATTTTGTGATAAGCATAAGTGCCCCACGGAGTACGGAAGGTAGTTTTTAGTTGGTCTGGTGGAGACATCAGGACTTGGTTGTATCCAGAAAAACCATCCAGTAAGGATAGCCTCTCAAAACCATATACCTGTTGAAGGATCTGTTCCATGGGCGGGACAAGATAGTTGTATTTATCAGACGCTCTATTAAGGTTTCAAAAATCGACGCAGAGTCAGATTTCCCCATTTTTCTTCCGGACTAGGACAAGGTTGGAAAACCACTGAGTGTGTCTAATACGAAAAATTATCTTATCATTTAGGATCTTATTCAATTCTTTTTGAATGATCGGTTCAAGTTTGGGGTGCATCTTCCTCAGCTTTTGTTGAAAGGGTAAGGTTTGAGGCTTCATAGGGATGACATGTTGTATGATGTTAGGGTCGAAAGTTTTGAGGTCATCATACGTCCATGCAAAGACATCTTTAAATTTTTTGAAAAATTTAATGAATGCAACTTTTTCTTGTTGAGAACATCCTAACCCTAGATTAATGCACTGAGGATTTTCATTAGTTCCTAAGTTTACTTTTTCATAAGATAACAAGGAACTGTTGGTTTTACAATTGATCGTCTTTTTAAATTTATCTTGAAAATCACAAAACTTCTCTAATCTAATTACGGATTTAGGGATCGAGTTTACCATATCCGATGAAGATTCAGGAGTTCTCGGATCTGGTATTACCGTGAAATCGCGCAAATTTTCGTCGTGCGTGTGTTCGTATATCACCACGCCTTGAAAATTTTCTTCCATGTGCAGAAAGTTAATAATCTGTTGATCGTCGTCAAATACTCTCCAGTTCGTGATGTTGTCAGGAACAGATGGCCAAAACAACAACTCAACTGAGAATGCATCTGGGGATAAGCCTTCTGCAGGAAGAAGTTTAGAAGCTACATTAGCTAATAAATCTGCTTCAGAGTTATTCGATCTAGGGATAGAATTTATATTGAAAGCAGAAAATTTATTCACCAAATTCCATACCTCAGACTGGTATCTTTTGAGATGCGGAGACAGACAATGGATAGAATCTCTTACCTGTCTAACCACTATTTCAGAGTCTCCAAAGATGGTTAAATTTTGAATGTTTATATCCAAAGCTTTTCTGAGACCTTGCAGTAAAGCCTCATATTCTGCAGTATTGTTAGTACATTTAAATTCCAACCTACATGCTATCAATGTTTTGTTACCTGCCAGATCGATAATGACGCAGCTTGATCTAGCTCATTCTTTGGACTTTGACCTGTCGAAATACAGAGACCAAATTTGATTTCCATCGGGTGCATAGGACTGTTGCATGGAAGTTGTTGGCTGCATATATGCTACAATCTTGGACTGATGTTCTGGATCGGTGATAGGTGAAGCCTTGGCCATGAAATTGTCAAAGAAGGTGTCCATCCCTTGTACTTCAGGTGAATCAGTAGAAGGTGTATATGGTTCATTGGGATCGTTCAAATGTGTGACTGTGAACTTAAGGTAGCGCTCACGATTTACTTTGATTTTATTAGGATTGCCATTTTCTGGAAGCCATAGATGAGACCAATCTGTCGTGAAATAACCATGCAGCTGTTCCGACCAGTCCCTGCTTAAAAACAGACCATACACTTCTGGAATATCCACAACAATTATATCAATAACTTGATGAACCTTGGGGTTAGACGATAATCTAATAAGAACATTCTTTAGTTCACCTATAACTTTGACATTTTTCCGATCAAGTTGTATGATTTTTAAAGTCGAGGGTTCAACTTCAGCCTTAATCTTCTGGAAAACAGACCAAGGCATCACATTGGATGACACCCCTGAGTCTACCATACAATTGTGCACGTTTCTATTAAAGATATCGAAAGTTAGTAGGAATGGAGGTACATTTTTGCGAGTACTAAGAGTAGTAGATTGTGACTTTTTACTCACAGTTTCTAAGGCTACTTTATCTACATTATTTACATTATTGACATGAAGGCTTCCTTTATCTTGAGGATCGAGATTATTTTTAGTGGAAGTCTTATGGGGAGCTTTGTTTTGCACAACCTTGTTACCATTAGAATTACCATTTTTGTCGTTCTCTGAAATATTTTGCAACATTTTTTGAAGCAGAAATGGAAACTTCAATAACTCATAAATAGAAATGTTAGCCCTTAACTTTTTAAGATCCTCAACGACATCATAATCTAAGTTGGGGTTCACATTACTCTGTTTAGTCTCAGCTGATTTAGATTGCTTTGGAGGCGAAGTTGTAGTGTTTTCGGTAGAAGGTTTGTTTGTTGTCTTACTCCTGGTATTATAAAGATGTACTGTCTCGAAGTTGGCTTGAAATATGCTATCCGAGAAGTGTCCAAAAATGTTTGGAGAAGACTCTTCTTCTTGAATGGTCTCTTGTTCAACTACCTCCTCAGGGATCTCAGGAGGCATTAAGTTATCTTGGGCTTCTAAAATTGTTTGAAGGGCGCATTGCAAACTTTCTAGATTAAGGCCTTCGGTGGTTGGGTTAGGTCGGTTGGTGGGAAAAGGCTTTCGGAACGGGGGTTTGTAAGGCCCTTTGCTTGAAGAAGCTTCTTCGGTCTACCTTTTCAAGTCTATAACTTGATTTGATAGTTTTTGAAAAACTTTGGTTAAGTTTTCCAAATCAGAGTTTTCAGGTTGTGTTTTACTTTGAGTGGGTCTGGGGAGGATTTCAATCTTCTTTTTGGAAGAAGAACTAGTCTCAGTTTTGTTGCTAGTAGAGTCTTTAAGACTAAGTATGTCCTTTTCAATCTGGTTGGCCTCCTCGAAGGCCTCTAACAATGTCGCTTTCTTAGATCGTTTAACCCAAATGGCTATTCTTTGATGCAAAGCTTTAGTGTAGTATGCTATTATAAGACTCTCAACAGGCATAGAATCTGCAGGGATTCGGTTTTTAAGTGTTAAGAATCTTTGATTAAATTCTTTAACTTTTTCTTTTGGGTTCATTCTTAAGCTAGAAAGATCCATGACTAGGACTTCCAGAGGCTTACCGTCTCCGAACATTTCCAAGAAGCATGACTCAAACTTTTCCCAAGACACGATGGTATGGGGTTGTTGGGAAAAGTACCATGTTGATTCATTACCCTCGAAAGTATAAGGGAACAACCTACAAACAACGTCTTCATGTTTGACATTGCGGAGTCTTATGGCTAACATAAACTTTTTAATGTGATCTTCAGTGATCTGTTTTGAGTCAGGGTCAAACTTGGGAAGCCATTTCTCCGGGTGCTTAAGTAAAGGGTGCTGAGCTCCAGGTACAACTATGACATCCTGATCAAGCCAGGGTCTAGCAGGGTTGTTCTGATTTTCCATTGGGGTAGTGGGTGTGGAAGGCTGAGAAGGGGAATTGCCTTCGTCAGAGGAATCTCCTCCAGAAGAGGAAGGAGATGATGGAGGTGGTGAAGGAGGTATCCTAGATCCTCCTGCAGCAGGATTTAAGATTGGATCTGAAGGGTTCACAGTGAGGTTAGTGTCACCTAATTGTTCTCTGATATCAGAGAAGTCCAAAGGTTGACCCCATGGACGGTTTGGTTGCCTCAAACGGGCTAAGGCACTATATGTTTTTATAAGAGATTGGTGGACAATCTCTTGTATGTCACCACCTGTAGGATTAGGGGTTGTTGGCTCAACTGCGATATGTGGATCGTCGGTTGAAGTAGTTGTTGTTTGAAGGGGAATATTATCGTTTGAATGGATTCTAGTCACTATAGGTGAGAGATTAGGTGGTGGAGGAGTCTTGCGACCACCTCGTGCCATTAATTAAATTTAGTCCCTCCTTCTAGTGCCATTTGTTGACGGGTGAAATCGATCGTTCGTCAACTGGAAGAGTGGAACCGGTCCGGGGTTGTCTAATAACCCAAGACGTTTGGGATGAACCACCCTGATGGGTTTAGCGGCTCTGTTAGCCGATCTAAGGTCCTAATAAAACAAAAAACAGAAAAATAATCTACGATAACTAATCTAACTAAAAAAACAAATAAAACAAACTAATAAACTAATCTAACTAAAACTAACTATTAAACAAACTAAACTAAAACTAATTATTAAAACAAACCAAAATAATCTAACTATTCTATATATACAATCTACTAACTACTACTATACTAACTCTAACTAATTAACTATCTAACTACTAACTGAAATATAACTTATTCACAAAATGTACAATATCTACAATTTACAGATTTAAATAAAACCTGAAAAATTCATTCATATTCTGCCCTAAGACAGAAAAAGATATTTTTGTTGATTTTATAATTTTATGAACAGAAATAAAATAGAAAACTAACTAAACTAAATCACTAATCTAAACTGCAAATATATCTAACTAAAATACTAATAGTATACTAACAAATTAATGAAAATAAATCACAAACTGACTTGGAGAAATACTCCAGGTTTTCCCTGTGTATGATGATTTTTTTAGTTGATCGGAGGGAGGAAACCCGCACAGAATTATCCAGAAGCTTCTTGTAAATGATAGCTGCAGTGGTCTTCAAGTGTGATTACAGGACAAACAAGACATAAAAATCACAACAATCATATGATTTATCAATCTCCACAGTTAGATAAACCCGTATGCAAAGACTTATACAAAATAATTTAATTGATGAAGAAGAGAAATCTGTCATTCATTAACTGAATAAAGTAATTGTTGTGTTTTTAAATGTTGAAAGAAATCAGACATGGATCATATTAATTAAATCACATCATTCTGCAAAAGCCTATGATAGCAAAAGTAGTCTATAATCAATTGCTAATGACATGCATAAACTTGAAACAAAAAATTGATATTATGAAAGCGAAAGTTGTAGTAGAACATCAACTTCTGTCTCAGTTTGTATTAGGAATCCATAGCCTGGTTCTCCCACAAGTGAGGATGATCCTTATTACAAAAATAATAAGTATTTATAGGTTTTCCACAGGGTAAAACCTCCCTGTGGAAGTTATAAAATTGTTTACATAAAATCTGGGAAAATATCCCAAGTTTAACTAAACTAGGAGCCTAAAATAAAACTAAAACATACAAATATTCCCCTAGCCTATCCAGCAAGTCCCATGCAATTCGAGTTTACCTGAAAAGGGTAAAAAATGGACATGTTAGAAGGATCCTTTATTAATGAAATGATAAAAATCTAATTCTATAGACTAGCTACAGAATCTTGCGATTCTATAGCTGGTCTAAATAAGACATAGAATCAACATTAAAATCGATTGAAAATCTTTTTAAAGAATTAAATTCAATTAACATCCAATAGCTATTTGAAAATGAATCATTCAATTTGAAATTGTTATACCATTCGAAATCAAACAGGATCAAGATCAATCAATGACTACAGAGATACGCGTACTCTGTTTCTTTTGTTACCACAAAATCAAACGAACAGAATCATAATCAACAGTTGTGAAATCGTTTGATATCAATTTGAAACTGATATAATCAAAACAAATCGTAGGCAATCAGGAGATACGATCAAATCCAACAAGATCATTTTCAAATCGTTATAATTGTATTGACATAGCAAACGATTCATTCCACGAGTGGATCGACTCAAGCTGGCGCGAAAATCAATTCAAATGAAATCATAACATGATCAATTAATTGGTAACATAATTCGTAAGAATTATCCGATCATTTGTTATTGCAAATTGGGCAAACAAGATCGATTGAATTTGATCAAAATCGTTCCATTCAAACTAATTATAACCAAATTTGATAGAGATAACCTAGGTCGACCAATTCATTTTACAAATCAAACAGAGCAACAATTAAAATATGAACCCAACTCATAAAACCATCTTGCCAACTCAAGATATGGGATAATCCAATCAAAATAAGATCCAATCGAACAATTAAGGTTTTAACATAGTTATTATGAATTAAAACCATTCCACGATTTGGGCGCATTTGCACAGGCTTAAATGAGAGCATTGTTCTCATACGAAACAGAGTAGTTCTTTTCAAATTGAAACCGAACAGAGTTGTATTCCTGTTCTTAGAAGATTACATGACACAACATATTACAAGATCGTAACAATCAAACTCATTGAAATCCTTTGCCAATCATAGTATACGAACCATAACGAAATCAAATCCAAACATGATCGTATTCTAAATTGAGCGTAAAAAACTTCATGTTCCGAGTAGATACAAAATGAATTCAATTGAAAGCAAATCATCAATTTCGTTAACTCAATCAGACAAACGAAAAAGTCAAATCCAAACGAAGACCATTCAAATCCAATAAAAATCTATCAAAGACTATACTGGGAATGATCAACTCATGTATCTAAAACGAAATTCCATTTATTTTTAGCAAAGTGAAAAATATACAGGATGAACACATTATGACAAAGCCATTTCGAAATATAAATATAGCTATTCGAAGACCAAATTCCAATCACTATATTAATCCTGGTCATTCACAAAACTAAAATGATATCAAAATCCATACCTGTATGGCGAGCAGATGGCTTGATCATGACAATTTGGAGTTGATAACGGTTGTGGTCGATTCAACATTCTTGAAAACGATGGAGCCAGTTGTCTTCTGCTTCTTATAGGTTGCTTGGAGTTTGTCTCTTTAGCTGGTCAATACTACAACTTGACTTTCCAGCGATTGAATTTTCGATTGGAGTAGGGGAACGTCGATGTAGTATCGTTCCAACCACAAATCACATTGGTCACAGGAAGACTGTGTGGGCTTCGAAATTGCAGGTGAGGGTTTGATTATATTTCCAAGGGTTTCGTTAGGAAGTTTGATACCAGGGTAGCTAGGATTATTCCTTAGGCAAGGGGGAAGATTTGTCACGAAATCATAAGGTGGTTTGGGGCATAAACCCTGTGAGTAAGGGTACTCACTGGTTAGGAAATGTTCTATGTTGGAGTCTGAATCCTCACTAAGGATTATAGGCTTTGACTCAATAGAGGGTTTAGGTTTGTTCCTAGCCATTCTCGAAATAAGTCGAGTGTTCTTTTTACCCTTAGCAATAAAAATAGGGTTTTCCTTGGCCCTTTTGCTTGCAGGATTTTTTATAGCCTCGGCCTTCTCTGCCACAACATTTGGTAAATCAATATCAGGGTCGGCCGAGGGTTTAGGAGAGGAAAGTAGGACATGGAAGGGAACGAGTGGCCCGACCTTGGTTTCTTTTACCACAGGCTTGTCAACCTGGATAGGTTTCATGTCACCAAAACCATTTCAAGCGATGAAAGCTCTCTAGCTATCACCATGTAAACTCAAGTGATAAACAATGATAAGTTTAATAAGTCCATGGTGGAACAGGCTACTGTCGGCCTTCTCCCTTTTAAACCTTTTAGACATTTTATATAGGCTACGCTGAAAGTAAAAGGGCATATTCAACGGGTATCCGATAAAATTCATTAACAAACGCAGGTGGTAGAGAAAGACGAGTCCATATCGACCCTCATAGGTCATGAATTGTTTGACTATTATGAAAAGGTCATGCCATCGTGGTTTAAGCATGGATATGGGCATACCTCTGTCACAAGATGTGACCTTTCGTGAGACAAATAGAAGTGTCCATGGAACCTCTTCCACTTTCGAATTTTTAAACCAACACTGGCTTGTGGTAGGTAACCCTGTAGCAGAACTAATAAACTTCTCATCGATTTCCAACTGTATGTCACCCACCTTGGATCTACAGCCGTCAAAAGTTAGAGCGAACTGATGTGCCACAAATAAGTTAAAACCCTCAAATCTCTGCAAGAAGGTAAGCCAACCGTTATCCTTCAAGTCTTTGCGGGCATTGTCAAATAACAGTAAGGCTTGGCTGTCGTTCAGTTCGATTCGCACCACCGGTGCCATGGAGCCGAGCACACGGTGAACGAGCCAGGGTCTGGGTCATAGCACACATAGGAGCAAAAGGACGAAGGTGGTGGAGCTTATCTCTGCCATGCATAATAGTTATTTCCAAAGTACAACCACCGTCTTATAGTTGTTCTACCCATTATAGCATAGTTCAACAATCATGTCACTTGGCCGACCAATGAAACCAATAGTAAGTGTATAAACCAATGCGCGCAATCAACGTTGTGCCATAGTTTCAAACCATCAACATTCAATTGGAAACCAATACCAAATATTTAACCATGCGCCAATGTATAAGCTCATATCAATAGTTTAACCAATGTGCCAATGGGTCTTCATATAATCAACATACCAATAGTTATGAAAACACGAACATAGGCATTATATTAAAAGATATATATGAAGGATTTAATCATAACCCCTATGTATTTTCATGAAACCAATGGTCAAGTAGGTCAAATAAAATGCAAATCCAAATGCCAATGCATTACAAACTCAATGAAACCAAGTCACACAATCAATAAAAGAATGTCCAATGAGTATAGTTCGAAAGTTCTGCCAGCTGCATAACGATAAGTGAAATGTAAGCGCAATAGGCATATCATCAAGAAGGACAACAAACAATGATTTTAATGCAACTTCGAAAGACTAAGTTTTCATGCTTACAGTCGTGAAAACAAAATGAAGATAGATGTGCAAGTGTCGCAAAAAATAAAAGTGTCATTATTTGAAAATTGCGACGAAAAATTGATGTTTGCAAAACATTGGTGTAGGCAGCTTATAAGACATTGGAAAAAATGCGGATTGGCTGCCAACAGGGTGTTAATAATTTTTCCGTCAAGATTTTCTAACAAAAACACATTCTTTCCTTCATAGGATGAAATTTTATACAATCCACACTATATCTGGTCAAACTTACTGTTCTTTCCCACATCTTCTTTCCTGGCTTCCCATTTTAAAACCAAATCATCAGGGGGAAATTCCCTATCTTTAGCTTCTGGTCAAACAGGGCTTTCATGTTATTCTGATACTTCTGTAGTTTTTCATCTACTTCAGCCCTATTTTGTTGAACTTCAAGTATTTGATTTATTCTTCTAGTGATGTCATTTGGATCTTATTTTGAGTCGTGCCAGAGTTTCATTACAGGTAGTGCAAGATTTATGGGTAAAACAACATCAGTACCATATACCATCTAAAATGGGGACATTCCGATGGATCTTTTTGTGCCTATTATGTTAGCCCATAAAACATATTTCAAATGTACATGCGATGCTTTCTTTTTTTCGATCAACATTTTTTTATTTATGGTTATCAAGTTCTTGTTCGATGACTCGGTTAATACGTTACCTTGTGGATAGTAGGCCATAGAATGTCCTAGTACAATGTTGTACTTTTGACAAAAACTTATCATGGTCATGGAATTGAATGCTTGATCATTATCAATAAATATCTTCCGAGGATAGCCAAATCTTGATAGAATGTTCTCTTCCAAGAAACTGATCACGATTGCGTATGTTGCATTTCACGTAGGAATGGATTCTACCCATTTAGTGAAATAATCGGTAGCATTCAAAATCCACTTATGTCGAGCACTATAATGAGGATTTATTTATCCAATGAAATCAAGGCCCTATTGTTGAAACAAGGCTTCAGTTTTAACTGGAACCAAAGGCAGTGCAAGAATATTTTGCTTGTTTGCGAACAATTGACAGGGGATACAAGCTCTGACCTTATAATTCACATCATTGAATAATTTCAGAAAATAATATCCATCTCATAGGATTTTGTAGGCCGTTTCTCTCCATGCATGATGTCCTCCACACACTCGTTCATGAAATTCGTTTATCACTTTCTCTATTTCAGATTCTACTAAACAACTCAGTATGAAACCGAGAGGATCCTTCCAATATAGTTGACCATCTACAATGAAATATTTTACTGCATGTAACTTCAATTTTCTAGCTTTAGATGGATTTAGGTCGCTGGGGAATTGAAGAGTCAGAAAATATGAAACAATGTCACTATACCAAGCTGAAGAAGAGAATTTTTCTGAAATTCCGATTGCAAGTATAGTCACATCAAATTCATTTATATCTAAAAATCTGTCATACTCTTGTAGACGATTTATTCCAAGTGCTTTAAAATTTAATTTAGCTAATATATTATCCAAACCCTGACCTTTTACAAGTTTGGTTGGTTTTACTTCCAGGTCAAACTCCTGAATTTTAGCAATCCATCAACCCCTCTTTCCATCACTATCGGGTTGAACCAATATATCTTTAAGAGAACTGGTGGGTACAAATTCAATTATTTTAGAATGTAGTACGTAGGTCGTGAAAGCATTTAGGGCCTTCACCATTTCATAATCTTTCTTTTCCAATATATCATACTTTAGTTCAACATCTCTGAGAATTTTACTAAAAAATGCAATAGGCTGCTCAAAACCCTCATCATTCTTTTGTAACATTACGACTAAAATAGTATGTTCAGAGGCAAATGAAAAAATCAAGAATTCTTTCATATAATCTGGGCTTGCCAGGTGCTTCACTTGTGACTGTCTTAATATGTTCGAATGATGCATTGGCCTCTCTTGTCCACTTGACCTCGTTGTATTTCTTGAGCATATATGTAATCAATTTTACAATTTTAGCGAAGTTTGGGATAAATCTTCTTAAAAAATTAATTTTTCCTAAAAATGACTGGATCTCTTTTCTATTTCTAGGAATATTAATAGTATCTATAGCTTCGACCCTCTTTGGATCAATTTTAATTCCATTTTTTGATACTATATGGCCCAAGAGTTTACATTCCTACATTGCAAAATGAGATTTCTTGGGATTCAGAGACAAACCAAATTTCTGACATTTCTCAAATGTTTGTTTAAGGTGCAACATGTGCTCTGCATCAGATTTAGAAAACATAGTTAGATAATCAAGATAAATGACAACAAACTTATCTCTTTTGCCAACAAAAGAAATGTCCATATCTCATTGGAAAGTGTCTCTTGCATTCATTAAACCGAATGACATTTTATCATACATAAAAGTACCCCATGGGGTAGTGAACACGGTTTTCTCTTTATCATCTTCATGAACTGCAATTTGATTATAGCCTGAAAATCCATCAATCATAGACATTCTATTTTCTCCTACCACCTTTTCCAATACATGATCCATTTTAGGAAATGGATAATTATCTTTGAGTGATGATCTATTTAAATTTCTAAAGTCAACACGTAGTCTGATCTCACCATATTTCTTTCTGACATAAACTAAATTAGCTACCCATTCAGAGTATCTTAGAGGGACAATGATATTGGAATCCAGAAGCGTCTTTACCTCTTTCTCTCTCACATACAGTAGAATAGGATTTAGCTGTCTAAGCTTATGCCTAAACGGTTTAACACCTTGCTTCAGATGAATTTTGTGTTCGATGATGGTGGTATCATAAGTTGTTAATTCATCATAAGACCAGGAAAAAACATCTTTGTATTGTTTGAGCATCTCATCATATTTGTTTTTTTTATTTCAGGAGATAAGTATTTAGATATTTTAACCAGCCTCAGAGTTTCTTTAGTACCTATATCACAATCTTCAACTTCTTCAGGCTGAGGATGTAAAGTAGATTTCAAGGGAATATCGTCATGATTAAATAATCTCTCCAAGGGAATCAAACCTTTAGGGATCTGATTATTTTTCAAAATCAGCATGCGGTGATTAGCGATTTTATCTTGAAACTCCTAAGAATATTCTCTTTCCTACATAATCCAACCAGGATCATTCTAATTTTCCTGAAAAATATGCGTTTCGGAAAACTCATCCACCATCTCGAAAAATTGTCTGATTTGTTCATCATCTTCGAAAACCTACCAGTGTTATACATTGTTTGGAATTGAGGGTCTATGCCTCATTTCTATATGATATTTCAGTTTGAAGTCCGTAGGAGGTACAAACGTTGAGGCAACTTTGGCCAATGAATCTGCCTGTTGATTTTCTGTTCTGGGGATGTAGTGAACATTAACTGATGAGAAAAAAATTTCAATTAGATCCTAGGAACAATTTCTATAAGACCTTAACCTTGGGTTTTTAGCCTGATACTGACAATTTATCTATTTTATAATTAATTCCACATCACCATAGACTTCCAAGTTTTTAATTTTCAACTTCCTAGCAACCTCTAATCCTAAGACCAAGGCTTCATATTCACATACATTATTAGTGTAATCAATGTCCCACTGTAACCTATAATAAAAAGGGATAATAAACTCATCTCCAGGTGCCACGAAAAAAACTCCAGCTCATGCTCCTTCACAAGACGAAGAACCATTGAAATACATTTTCCAAACTCCAGTACTATATACATATTTATTTTTTTTTTCTATTTTTTCTTTTTTATGTACAATTTTCTTCTATACAGTCCTCTAAATCATCATCAATGGATAAAATACAATTTTCTAAATACTGATCTATGACATAAATAGGATAATTATTTGGATTCAATGGGCCACTTACTGTATATGCCAACCTTGTCTCTCTCTACAAGTGGGTAAATTGTCCGCTGAAGATCGGGATTGTAGCGTATGTCATGTCAAGTTGAAGGGATCCTCCCAGTTTGGTGCCCCAAGAACTGGATAACAACATGCCATACTTTGGAGGTATATCAGAAACAACCACATCCATCAAAACACTTTTCAAAGGAATCTGTGAAAGATTAACCGCTAAATATTTAATCATGCCCACACATTTAACTTTTCTCAAATCAAAAGAATATAAATCTCTGTATGGTCGAGTAATTCTGAGACCAAGCCTATCCATAATAACCTTGGGCATTACATTATGGGAAGATCTAGAATCCAACATACAATTATGAAGAAGATGATCATGCACAGTTAGGGTAATGTAAAAAGGAGCGACAATATCTCTGGCACCTTCAAAATGTGGACCAAGTGTGATATTTGGTTTATCATCTTCTAAATTTATGACGTCAGCCTGACTTTCAGTATCCGAAAAATTTATCATTTTAGCAATTTGTTTTCTGTATGTAGGGTTTTTTGCCAATTCAACCAGAGGTATAGGGATCTTGACCTTATTAATCTCATTCTCTAGATTGAAATTTCTCGTTGTCCTATCGAATTCCCTAGTTTGGATTCCTATCTCTTTTTTTATTTTATTTGTCGGTTTGTGTTGCTTTTGTTTCAGTCGGGTTTGTTTTTACAGTCCGGATTCTAACTAATTTTGTTTTCACATTCTGTGTCTCAGGTAACGGTGAAGCTATCTCATTGCATTTTCTCTTCGACATAATTTTCTTTGGTTGAGCAGTTGTGATATTTCTATCTCTAGGCCTCAGATTATACTTCTGCTGAAGTTCGACCATTATATTATCGATGATTCCTTGATAAGCATATTATTCTGTATTATTTATGATTTCATCATGATTAGACCAATATTCTATATTTAGAGACTTTTCATAATCTTATTTTGTCAAAAAAGGTTCTTGGAAATCATCACCAAGATTATTCATATCTTCTTCTAACTCCTCAATGTTTCGCAGGTCCTCTGCTCCTATAAAATTTTCATTCTTAAAATGGGCTTGAATCTTTTGATCTTCATTCTTGATCTGTCTTTGTTGGATTTGAGGGTTAGGATTTCTTCTGAAATCTTTTCTAGGGAACTGATCATTCTTAGATTGGTCCAATTCCATTTTCGAGATTTTATTTCACAGTTCTTTGATCATTTTTTTCATGTAATCCATCTTATCTTCCAAGGACCTCCTAGATAGGGTCCTTCTTGTTCTCTGTACCATCGGATTTCTTTAATTCCCGGTTCAAATTTATCTTTTAACTTCCATGATGTCATCATATTCGACTCAATTTCTACAACATCGTCCTACATTTTAGTGAGGTCTACATATCTTCTTTCCCTCAACAACAAAGAAAAATCAAGATCAAAATCCCCAACAAAAGTTACTTTCACTGCAGGTTGGGAAGGTTTAACCTCAGTTGGAATCTTAATATACAATTTATTAAATCTTTGAGTAAACTCAAGAACTGTTGATGGATTTTTCTTCCTTAAAGCTCCAAACTCGGTTAGATAATAAATGTGATCTTTTCTTTCTCCCCATTGTCTGATAAAGGCACTTTCTAACTCATCATATGATCCTATGGAATTTGCTGGCAGTCCTAGGAAACAGGTTCTTACCTGTCCTTCGAAGGTTTTAACTAGAAGCCTTAAATAAACGTCCTCGTGCTCAAGTCCAAGGACATCAGTGAATTGATCAAAGAAATTTATGTGCTTAGTTGCAGTTAAGTCTCCCTCTCTGGTGAACTTTGGCATGTTTTTCATATAGTTTTCCGATAAATCATGGAGGGGAACTGGGAGGACCAAAGGAGCATACCTAGAAGCTACTTTAGAAAAAATTATAGGAGGTAGGGGAGGTCCTTGAATGCCTCGTCCTCCTCGTCAAGCACCATGTCCAACACCTTCGTCACCACCTCCTGCGGCACCTCCAACACCACCTACTCCGGCCGCAACCATTGATAATTTAAGATATGAAAATTTGGGATTATGGGAAGGTTTTTCAAGAATGTGTAGTGACCTTTAGGCCCCTTCAGGATTAAGCGAAAAAGGTTTAGTAGACAGAAAATCTGAAAAAGAGGGAAAAGGAAAATGAGGGCTAGGTTCTTCATATTTATAGGATGTATAAACAGGAGAACCAACAGGAGTCAAGTCAGAGTATAAGATGTCTTCTTCAAAACTTTGAGAGTTTGGAAGCTTGACTTCAGGAACTGGTGAAATATCAATTGAAGCGGGTATTGAGATGGATTTTTTACCTTTATTGGTAAACAATATAGTTGGAATAGTCTCAGATTTAATCTCGGGTGAAACCAACTCGGGTTTTAAGGTTTTGGTTTCGATTCTAACAGTAAATGTTTCTTCAGAAAAGAATTGGGTAAAATCTTCTTGAGGAGTTAACTATTCAAATAAAACCCTAGTATCAGATTTGAGTTGATAAACTTTACTTGTTGATGCAGTAGTCTTTTTAAGGTATCCCCTTGGTTCAAAAAGTTTTTCAGGGTCAGATACAAGAGAAATCTGCTTACCGTCTGGATTCTTTCTGGTATTTCTTCGAATAAATGCCAGTTTATTAGTTGTGGAGTCTCCAAGTGAAAGATAAAAAATTATCCTTATAATGTATTCAATATTTATTCACTATCAAAGAGAGAAACTTACCAATGTTGTTCTCCCAGGGAAAAATAACTTCATTTCTCTGTCCCCGGCAACGACACCAAAAATATGATGTTCTTGAGTTTATACTTAAGGCTTCAAAGTATAATGTCAAGGCATCCAAAAATAAAGGAGGTTTTAGTGTTTGTGTTTTCGACCTCTGTTATGTGAGAAAAATTCCTACAAGTGAATTAACAGCATAACAACTCAGAGGTCATCTTTCGTGTCTGAGTTAAAATTAAAAGCATTGGGTGTAATGAGAGAAAAACATAAAGATGCTAGACAAAGCAAGGCATCTATTACAAATGAATCTTACTTTGCTATAGGAGAAGAAAATATATGATATAATCTTAAATGAAGCATAAAATGTAGAAATCTAATTAACTCACGGGTCTTGTATTTACTAATAGCAAAACAAAGGAAAAGTTGTGCACTATTAAATTACTAAATGAAATGTAACCATAGTAGATGTTGTACTAAATTGCGATAAAGAATTCATCAAGGAGATATATAAAAAGATACTAGAATGTGGAAATAAAGAAGAATACATAACTCAAATGAACGAAATGTGGAATCTCTGATCTGTATTTGTATTAATCCTAAATGAGGAGAGATTTCTCAACTACATATGGAAAAAATCCAAGCCTTCTTTAGTCTTTTGAAAATATATTTATACAAGATGTTCTCAACCCTAGGCGGTTGGAATTCTCGTTATTCCTAGATAATAACGGTTACAAAATGAAAACTTTGACCATTTCATTTGGTTCTTCTCTATCTTTTTCTCATACCGGAAGAAAAATATATGTACATGTTACTTCATTGATTCTTTGAAGTACTCCCTTTTCCTCGCTCAATACATTCCACACACCTGCTTAGAAATTGTGCTACTAGCCTAGAAGGTTCTGTGACATCTTTTTCTTCAAAAAGCTACAACTTCTTTTGTAATAGTGGCAACCTGTCTTCTATCCTTTTATCTTCAAAAATAATTGACTGTAACTGTAAATTTGGCTTTACCATCCATCTATCTATTTGAGTGATGTCAACTTGCTTTAACTGTGAAATTTCAGCTTGGGCTTCCTCTAAGTTTTCTTTGATGTCAAGTTGATGTTTTACAATATTGATTTGTCCTAGTATTTCAAAACCATCATCCTTTCTGAGGCCTAATGATTATTTATTAAGAAAATGAAAAACCTATTCACAATCATCTTTTATTTCCTTGTTCGTTCTGTTACTCTCAGCTATATTGGCCTCCCACGTCTTTAATATTATATCACCTTTGACATGTTCTACAACATTCAATCTGGGAGTTACAGATATTTCTTCTCTAGACGATGACATGACTGCTTCTTGAAAAGTGATTCAGGTTGTTGTAGCCTCCTTTTCTCTGAAACAAATATTGTCCAATGATTGGTTTACTTCTTGAAAATTATGTTGGATGATTTATACCTTAGCAAAAAGGATATGTTGTGTTATTTCTAGTTTATTTATCACTTCTAATGCTTGAGCTTGAAACAATGTTATATCCACAACCGTTTTCTCAGTGGAATTGACCTTGTCTTGTAATTGTTTTATCAACTCATTGTGTTGGATAGTCCATCTTTCACTCACTTGCATCTTCTTATGCATCTCATCAAGACTGGACTTGAGCAATTGGATTTGTTGTTTATCACTATCTCTAGGTTGTTCAAGCCCTTTATTAACTTCATCTCTGGCATTCTTTTCTGTAGTCTTTATTTGATTTTGCAAATCACTTATCATCTGATTCTTCTGCTTCAGTTTTTCTTTCAGATTATCAACTGAGAATAGGTTAGTTGTTGCAAAAGATCCCAAAGATCTTGCTACCTCTGTAGCAAAGTCTTTATCTTCCAAATTTTGTCCATCCAATAGTACTTTGTGCTTTTCGATAGTTGCACCTTCTTTCTGGTGCATTTCTTTCTTCACCACAACTTTTCTTTTCTTACTGAAAAAGAAATCGGAAGGAGGTATCTCTTCAATAGGGATAGGCGTGAGATATCCTATGAGTATTACCTCTACATTAGGGTTTCCTCTAGTGAACTGCAATGGCGTGACAACCTGAATGGGAATGCCAATTTCTGTAGATAATTGTTTTCTGGTTCCATCTATAGTTGATTTATATGATGAAGACAATGGTCTATATTCTCCTTTCTTTGTTAATGTATCTACTTGATCTTTGGTCTGGTTATCTAACATCTCTATCTGCGGGATATTTTCTTTTTGAGTCGAGACCTAATATTTCTCAAAGTTTTCCAAGGATTCTGTATTTTGGGACTCTGTTTGCTGTGTAGCTGGAGACATTGGGTTTTCCCCTTGTAATAGTTTCAGAAGAATACTTCTTTAGTGCTTTTGGAAGCGGTAAAAATCCATCATTTTGTCAGGTGATAGAGCTCTAACTTGGCTCAGAAATTCTGGGTAAGATTTCTCCCCTCGAAACATTTCGTCCTATGGGGACTCTTCATGTTCATACCTTTTAAGGTTATAACTAGCCATACGGTTACCCACGACCTTTTGCAGGTCGTTCTTCTTGAATTCAATGTTAACAAACTTTACTTATTCTAGTGTTCCAGCCTCCACTTTGGAGTGGCTAAAATTCAATAAAGAAAATGCACCAATCTGTAAGGGAAAAGATGACCAGACCTTTTTCAACATTGCTTTTAGGTATTTACTAATCTTGTTGAGTATTGTTTTTCATGCGACCTCGTGACACACCAATCGTTCTTTTAAAAAATGTGGTAAAGCATATGGGGGAACTGAACAACCGAAAACTATGATATAAGAGAAGTGTTCCTCGATATACTAGTCTGCAACTTTATCCAGGTTAGCTATAACTGTGTCTGAAATTCTAGGAGGTGGGTGACCAAATATAGTAGTGTGCATCGACACCGCTACCCAATTACAGATTTCATAAAATAAATCCTTCGCCTTGTCTTACCAGAGTTTTGAATGATAAATATGAATTGGTTCTGCACTATCTAGAGTCTAGCTCCAACCCATCAGTGGGAAAGGAATCATGAAATAGATGGCGTCCATAATATAATATGACATGAAGAATGAATTTTATTTCCCTTTGTATTTCTTTGCCTGGTATTTTGTAATTTCACTAGCCAAACTATACGACAGTATCTTGGCCCAGTCGAAAGAATATCCTTCCACTATTGTGTGTATATTGGGTACCCATGGTAGAAAGAAATGGGTTTTGTTATCTTTTCCATAGATTCTACACATCATCATGGCTATATACATGAACTACAGTTCTAGCGATGAGATTGAGTATATTCCATGAGAATCAGCTCTAAACTTTTCGGGACATGAACACCAGTGCTTGATCAAGTCGAAAATACTCTTTCCATATTGATCACACTCCTTGTTAAAATGCACTAGAAAACTGGCATTATAAATGAATTTTGGTGTTGAAGAGATTTTATACATAACCTATATGTGTTCTAGCCGAAATGACCCAACAACTACCTTCAAAGAATTGAATATATTTCTAGTTGTGATATCCACATGATCTAGTGCCCATATAATCATGCCATTGTAGGGTAAAAGATTTGGCCTTGTTTCTACCTTATGCATCTCTGACTGAGAAATAGTATTGTATTTGTTAGATAAGTCTTCCTTTTTTTTGTCGCTTGAATCATCAGGGCAGTTTATCGGCTCGTATTGTAGGATGTTGAATACATTCGTCCATTTTTTAACTGTGTTTATAATATTAGGTAAGGTGTCATAGATAACCTATGAACTCTCGCTTGAACTCTCACTAGTTGCTTTAGCTTCTTTTCATGGTGGCATGGTAGCAGTTCTTAAAAACCTGTTATTTGTCACAGAAAATGCACAGGATTGAGTATCTCATTAAGCAAGCTCTACCAAAACATGAATGTAATTGAAAATAAAAAATTCTTTCTTTCCTTAGACGCCTCGACCTACATATTAATCCACTAACAATACATTTAATTCCTTTAATAAAAATATTTGTGCATTAAAGCGAGATCTTATTTGAAATCATTTCCCCAAGACGATCATTTAATAACATTAATGGTCAATTTTAGTGATCGAAAAAGAAATTTGAAATCACCTGTATCATAATCAACATAAACTCAATGATAAAATAAAAGTGTTTTATTTTGTTAATAAATTGAGTTTATACTGTTAATTGATTATATTTAACCTTAATCTATTTCAGGGTTTCGGGTCCTGGGTTAACCTATTTCAGTTCAAGCTATGATTCCTAAATCACGAAATCGTGATTGATTAATTAAAATTAATCATGTTTAACATTTATAAATAATCATGATTAATTGATGGATTCGTGACTTCGCATATCGGGGGTTTAAGTTATCGTTTGAGGCAGGATTCCCGAAACACGAAGTTGCGATAAGGTTAATTATTGTTAATCATTTTAAATATTTAATTAACTCAATTTAATTCAAGCTAGTTTTGCAACTTCGCATATTGAGACTTTGGAGTTCTTTGTATGTCTAACTGTTAGTATTCTGAAACCCCGAAACCCGATACTTTGAAAGTTGTCTTTAGTGATTTATATTTTTAACGAAAGGGCGACTCCATAACTTGAAAATATTTTAGACCATTGGATTAATCAGAAGACTTTATCGACGATAGTATCCAAGTGTGCATTTATCCTTATTTAAATAAAATGAAACTTTTTAAGTCGAATGTTTTAGAAAAATATATATGTTTCAACAGTTGGCACCTTAATTATTTTCTTTGTTTGATTATGAACAAGAGCCTTAAGCTCTTTAAACATGTGAAAGACTTCATATTTCTTCTTGAGGAAATATATGCAAGTATTCCTTGAGAATTCATCTATAAATGAGACATAGTACAAATATTTTCCCAATGATGGAACTAACACATGTAATATCCCTCGGCCAAACCCAATTGTAAATGAAATATAAGTGTAATTAAGTTGGTGATCTGTTTTGACATCATTTTGTAATGCACTTCCCTTGGCATAGTGTGTCCATGAACTGCGTAGTAAAATGATGTAGTATGCACATTCTCGGATATTGCGCACAGTAACTAAAGTGCGCGCAGTATGGAGGACAATGAGCCTCGTGTATATGATATGTGTTATAGGCTAGTGAGCCGGTTATTATAAGATGGGATGATTATGTTTTTCTATTAGGCCGGAGCGCCTAGATGTTAAGGGCCAGTGCGCCTATTTTGTACATGTCTCATGATTAATATAAAATACATCGATGCATGCAGACCAACCACGATAAAAGAGATGGGGGAATGAAATTCACCAGTTAGGGAAAGGGAGGGAAAAAGGTCAAGGGAAAGGGATAAGATAGAGAGCTTAAGCCAAAAAAGGAATATTATATTAATATTTCCCAAAGCATAAAGTATGGATAATTATTTTATCCTAAGTTCTAAAGATGGGGACAAGTGGACCAAAGTAGCTTCTGATATGACAAGTGTCAAGTTGGGTACATGCATGCATATCGTGAGGACTTAACTCTTTTGGTCACTTTTCATGTGGATTCTTACCAGCAGCTTGACCATCATTCTCACCATCACTTCCATGATTAGTTTGGACGATGATTCCTTCTATCACTCAGTTATCCAGTCAATGATTCCATGACCATTTTCACTCACGCAGTCCGTTATCCTTGAGACATCCCTTTCACCATATATGAGCATGTTCCCATATCCTTTTCCGGTTGGTGTACATATTTATCTCGGAGTGGGATTGAAGAAGCGGGTTGTCAGGCTCGTGAGCAATTCTCCGAGTGAGAGAATAGTTGGAGATTGATTCCCGAAGGTGTTAAACTGCAGCTACAACGTTCTGAGACTTTCGGTCTGGCATGTTGTTGAAGCCCTGGAAGGGAAGTGGGACAGCCGAGGGACTATTGAGCAGAGAAAGGGCACACTTCCTTAGGTGGTACAAGCATGTGGGGAATGAGAGGTTGTAGGTTGTTAGTTGAGTGAGCACCCGAGACAGAGTCTTTCATTTTTTCCATGAGCCTTAGCCTGGTTAGGAACCCTTTACCCGGGTGGAGTTCAGTCCCATATATGGGGTGACTCACTGTTGAGAGTGATGAACAGTGTATTCTAAGGCTGGGAGGTTCATGGATAGTCTATACATAGTTGGTGACAATATTTCCAAGATAAGTACCAATCGTATGATAAAATTATATGTTGCATTGTTAATTACGTGCTTATGTTACGGGTTATCATATATGTGATTATAAGTGCCTATATGTTGTGGGCATTTCCCTGTATATGATGCATATATGTGGTTACTGTTATTTTAGTATAAAGTCATATATTACATAATGTAATTTTTCATTTATATTTATATGTAGAGATTTCGCAAGAGTGTTGTATGTATATGATTAAGTTGCATGTTGTTTGAAGAGAAAATTTATGTGGCATAGCTCAGTTGATTATTGGGTATGTTACCGTATGTTCTGTGGTAAGAGAACGAAAGCGTTCCCTAGAGTAGCATGGCCCAACTTGTTTAAGTTTGGGGATGTTACCAACTGGTGTCAGAGCATGAGATATTTCTCTGGAGTGGCACTCCCCGGCCTACGGGTGGCCGACGGACATTACAAATTGGTATCAAAGATTCAGTTTCAACACTGAGCCTGGATGGGATAGAGGGGTTCAGTTGAAGTGAATATTCATAGAAGAGTAACTTCAAAGTAACCAAAATTCAAGTCATGGAGCATCCATGGAAAATGTTGGCGTGCAGGCGCGCGTGGTAAATTTTGGCACCGCGCGGAAAACGTTGGCATGCAAGTGTGTGTGGTAAATTGTGGCATCGCACGAAAGATTTTTATGTGCGGATGCACGCGCTAAATTTATCCTTGCGCGGTGAGTACACACATAGTAATGTGAACATGGGGTGCACAAGTATTTATTAACAAAGAGGAGTTTTGTTGGTACGCGCATAGTATGGGTATAAGTTGGTATGTGCAGATAATTGTGTGCGATGGAACATATTGAACTTTTACATGGTACAATGCATAGGGTGGAATGCATGTGGAGTATCGGTGCGCGATAAAAAAACTGTGTGTAGTGGATATTGGCACACAACGCAAAAGCAGTGCGCGCAAGTTGTCGGCACGATAGAGAAGAAATGCATAGTGGATATAGGTGCGGAGGAAAGCGTTTTACCTTGTGATGTTGCTATGCATGATAAATATAATTGTATAGGTCGAAGTTTAGTGCATGCGAAGTCGCTTGGAAGGCGATGAGTCTGAGTTTAATTTGCATAATATTAGAAGAAAAAGAAACACACAACCGCGTCGAAGAATTAATTAAAAGGAATTATGAGTTTTGTATTCTTCTGATTCAGATGGATGGAAGTGAAATATAATCTTACAAGAAAAACATAATATAAAAGAAAACAAGACTCATAACACCACCAGATAGAATTTTGTAATAAACAATCCAAAATCTGCTTTTGTACTTATATAATCGTATTAATCACAAAATTACAAAAAAAAAGGGATGATAGCAGTTATCCTGTTGTAAAAGGGACTGTTTAAGAACAGGCCAATCATCTCTGGTGCTCCTTACCTCCGCTATCAGTTGTTCAAAAATTTGTTGAAACATACTTAATTTTAGTTGAAGACTCACTTCATCTTAGCGATCTCCTCTTTTAAAGAATCTAACAAGACCGGTTGATTCTCTTCAACACTTTCAGTCGTTTCAGCTGTGGATTCCTCCTTCTTTTACCGCTTGCTCCTTTTCTTCTTAGAAACTGGCATGTTGATGACTAAATCCTTCATAGTGGGATTCATCCTGACTTCCAACCATGAGTCTATAGATGGATCTGTGTGGAATTTAGTCGCTAGAATGTGCGCAAGGACCCTTTCCTCCTTATTCACAGGAAAGTATAGCATGTTGCTTGAATAACCAGTCTCACTGGATTTATCCTTGTCCATGTATCTCAGGTTGTGGATACTGAAACGCTTTTATAGAGAGCAGAAAATCGAGCAATTTGGATATTACTTTGGTTATGGATATGCATATGCCTTCATACTTGAGGATTGGTAGCTATATAATTCCAATTATGAAGTGCAGACAGATTACGTACAAGAGCGTTGGGTTTCCATGCTCATCTAATCCATTTCGAATGATTATTTTTTGAGTTCATTACATGGTGAAGTTCAACTGACATCACATGGCTGCGAAGTACCGAACGAGTGAAGCGGGGTGATCTAACTAGCCATCGCCTGCTCCACGAGTGGTGGATTTGACATGTTGAGACACATGATACTATGTCTTGGCGAAAGTGGTTTCAGAAAACCACTGTATTTCACAGATGTATCTCTGAAGGCACCACATGTCTATGTTTTCAAGACTTGGAGCTTATCTAGAATTGTCATGGTGATAACACTAGGAAATTGGGAGAGATAATTTAGATGTATGTATTGAACCAAAATGGTTCATATTTTTCATGAATTATTGAATTGTTAGCCTGATAAGTTTTGATGGTTGAACGCTTTGCAGAATTAACAACAACTAGATCAGATCAGATCAGACCAGTGCAGAGTCCATAGGAATGGAAGAAGCACAGGGGAATTACAGTCAACAAGATGAGAGTAGAGGGGTGGATTTCCATTTGGGCATTGAAGAAATGAACTCCAACGGACATGGAGAAGAAAGGAATGGAAACATGAATATGGTTGAGACCATTAAGAATTTGCAGAAGGATGTCCAAATCCATAAAGTTGATAATGAAAGGCCTATGACAGCCAAAGAGCAGCAGGATGAATTCAACATGAATTTATTGGAGGGCTTGAACATAATAGAAAAGAAATTGGTTAAGGAAAGTGGCTCAAGCAAATCTAGAAGTCAGAAGCCTTCGGATGAGAAAAGAAAAGAAAGAAATGTTAATAGACATCACCATCATTCCCCAAGGCATTCCAATAAGAGAGAAGACAACAACTCAAGTCTATCCTCTGTCAGAAGGTATAAGAGGTCTGGGGTGGATGAGCTGCAAAGAGAAATGAACAAAATAAAACCTCCTACATTTGATGGTGAGCATAAGAAGGATGAAGATGCAGAAACATGGTTGTTGGGCATGAGAAAGTATTTTCAATTGCATAATTATTCTTCTCATACAGAAGGTAGAGTTGTTATCTATTAACTCAAAGGAAAGGCCTCCATGTGGTGGGATCAACTTGTGCAGGTGCAACACATTGAAGAGAAAAGTGTTACTTGGAGGGAATCCAAGAAGTATTTTGAGAAGAAGTACTTGACTAAGAGATAATATGACAAGAAAATGAAAGAGTTCTTTAAACTCAAGCTTGGAAGTATGACCATAGATGAATATGAGAGAAGGTTTTTGGAACTGTTGAAGTATGTCTCTTTCATCAAGGATGAGAYAGTCAAAATTCAAAGGTATTTGAGTGGATTTCCATTGTTCATCAATGACAAAATATAGTATGATGATCCCAAGACATTAGAAGAGACCATAAGGAGAGATAAATGCCTATATGATCAACAGAAAGCAAGGCCATCTTTCCAAAAGGCTTGGGAAGACAATAAGAAATTCATGATGGATCAGAGGAAGAAGGAAGCTAAGCCACCATTATTGAGAAATAATCCACAAGGACAACAAACGCCTAAAGAACCCATAACAATTAACATAGGGAGTCAAGGGCCAAGGAAGCCACTTATGCAATATTGGGTTGTAAAGGAGATCATAGGTTCAAAGATTGTCCTCACAGAGGTGAAAAAGGTAGGGTTGTTCACAATGTACATCAAGGTGAAACAATGGAGGACATGGGCAAATATGTGCCAAGGATTTATGCAGCCCTAGAAAACAAGAAAGTAGAGTATCAGTCCCACATGATTGAAGTGGAAGGTATGATCAACAACCAAACCATTGCTATTTTAATTGATTCAGGAGCTAGTCATAGTTATATAGACCCTAAGATGGTGGAAAGTTTGCAATTGCCAAGAATCAAACATGGTAAATCCTGGTTGGTGCAGTTGGGTATAGGATCCAAAAGAAAAGTTAATGAGATAGTTAAGTCATGCCTCATAGACATGAATGGACTGAACACCAAGGCAGATTTAAACATCTTGCCTTTAGGTTCCTATGACTATCTAATTGGGATGGATTGGTTGGAACAACATCTCACTCTCCTAGATTGTCACAACAAAGCATTTACTTGCCTGGATGAGGAAGGGAAACTAAGGAAAGTACAGGGAATTCCCAGGGCAGTAACCATTAAAGAAATTTCAGCATTACAACTAAAGAAATGTTACAGAAAAGGGTGTCAAATAATTGCAGCTCATTTGGCGAAGACACCTAGAGATAAGGTGCCAAATTTGGAAGATTATGCAATCCTGGAAGATTTTGAAGATGTGTTCAAGGAGGTACCCAGACTACCCCCAAGGAGAGACATTGATTTCTTTATAAATTTAATTCCTGGAGCAATGCCAATATCAAAGACTCATACAGAATGAGTACACCAAAATTGAAGGAGTTGCAAATGCAGCTTGAAGAACTTCTGAAAAAGGGGTATATATGCCCAAGTGTGTCACCTTGGGGTGCCCCAGTCTTGTTTGTGAGAAAGAAAGATGGAACACTAAGATTGTGCATTGACTTCAGATAGTTGAATAAAGTGACTATTAAGAACAAGTATCCTCTGCCAAGGATTGATGACCTCTTTGATTAATTGAAGGATGCAAAGATATTTTCAAAGATAGATCTCATATCATGATACCATCATGTAAGGATTAAAGAAGGATATATCATAAAAACAACCTTCAGGACAAGGTATGGTCATTATGAGTTCACAATGGTGCCATTTGGGTTGTCAAATGCACCAGCTATTTTCATGTGCTTAATGAATGGTGTTTTTCGAGAGTATTTGGACATGTTTGTCATTGTCTTTTTGGATGACATTCTTATATATTCCAAGTCAGAGGAAGAGAATGAACATCATTTGAGGATGGTGTTTCAATTATTAAGGGAGCATCAGTTGTATGCCAAATTGAGCAAGCGCTCATTTTATCAAAAACAAATTCATTATTTGGGGCATATCATTTCAAAGGATGGGATAGCAGTGGATCCTGAGAAGATAGAGGCCATTAGAGAATGGTCAGTGACGAAGAATGTGACAGAGGTGAGATTATTCATGGGTCTTGCAGGCTACTACAGAATATCTATTGAAGGATTCTCAAAGATTGCACACCCAATCACTTATTTGCAAAGAAAGGGAGTGAAGTTTCAGTGGACACTAGATTGCCAGAAGAGTTTCCAACACTTGAAACAATTATTGACAAGTGCTCCAATATTAACGATCATAGACCCAGATGAATACTTCATCATATGCACCGATGCATGTAATGAAGGATGGTGGAGTCCTCAGTCAAAATGGGTTTGTCATATGTTATGAATCAAAGAAGTTGAAGGATCATGAAAGAAACTATGCCACTCATGATTCGGAGTTGTCAGCCATAGTGCATGCCTTGAGGAAATGGAGACACTACCTCATGGGAAAGAGATTTGAGCTAAGAATAGACCACAATGGTCAGAAATATTTATTTTATCAGCCAAATCTAAATGCTAGGCAAAGCAGATGGTTAGAATTTCTAAAAGAATATGACTTTGATATAAATCATATCAAGGGGAAAGAGAATAAAGTGGTTGATGCACTCAATAGGAAGGTGCATGAATTACATGCTACAACCATTAGCATGTATCAGACTGATATTAAAAGAAAAATTCTGGAGGCTGCAAATGCAGATATGCAATACAAAGAACTGGTAGCAATGCTACAACAGGGTAAGATGACACAAAAGGTGGATAATTATAATTTGGGAATAGATGGAATAATGTTGCGCAAGAACATAATTTTTGTTCCAAATGTCCAGGACTTGAAACGTATGATTTTGGATGAAATTAATAGTGTTCCTTATGAAGGGCACCTGGATATCAAAAAATTGTGGCAACGATCAGGAGCCATTACTTTTGGCTAGGTATGAAGAGAGAGATCGTTGAATACATCGCTAGATGTATGGAATGCCAAAAAGTTAAAGCTAAGAATAGGCACCCAACAGGGTTGCTACAACCTTTACCCATTCCTGAATGGAATTGGGAAGTGGTGACAATGGATTTTATTACGGGATTGCCTAGAACAGGAAAGATGCATGATTCGATCATGGTGGTGGTGGACAAGCTTATGAAAGCTGCCCATTTTATTCCATTGAAAACTACTCATAAGGCAACAAATGTTGTTGATATTTTTATGAAGGAAGTGACACGATTGCACGGAATTCCTAAAACAATTGTGTCTGATAGAGACCCGAAATTCACCTCGAATTTCTGGAAAGGATTGTTCAAAGGATTTGGAATGAATCTAAACTTTAGTATAGATTTTCATCCTAAGTCTGATGGACAAACAAAGAGGGTGAACAAAGTGATAGAAGATATATTGAGAATGTATGTGATGGACAAACCATCGAAATGGGAAGACTACCTACACTTGGTAGAATTCGCTTACAACAATGGGTATCAGGAATCATTGAAGATGAGCCCATTTGAAGCACTTTACGAAAGAAAGCGCAATACTCCAGTGAGTTGGGATAATCCAACCGATAGGACAGTAGTTGGGCCAGAGTTGCTCAAGGAGATGGAGGACCAAATGATAAAAATTAGGAAGAATTTAAAAGATGCCCCGGACAAACAGAAAAGTTATGTCGATAAGAACATAAACCACATAGAATTCAAAGTGGTTGATCATGTTTTCCTGAAAGTGAAAGCTAATAGGAGTTCCCTGAAGCTGGGAAGCTGCACCAAGTTGGCAGCCAGATTTTGTGGGCCATTTGAAATCCTAGAGAGGATTGGTCCAGTTGCTTATATGATTGCATTGCCTGCATCTATGTATGTTCATAATGTCTTCCATGTATCATTGCTAAATAAATATATCCCTGATGTTAATCATGCTATTGATTGGAATGTGATTCAGGTGGAGCAAGAAGGCACTTTTCAAGTGTGTCCGGTGCGCATTTTGGACCGGAAATTTAGGCAACTATGGAACCGAGCCATAGGGCTTGTAAAGGTTCAATCAAGATGGTACAGTCCTGAGGACGCTACTTGGGAGCATGAGGATGGAATGCAGATAGAATACCCGCATCTTTTTGAAGACTTTTGAAAACTATGTTGTATATGGGTTTATGATGCACTGAGGACAATGCATAAATAAGGGGAGGGGATTGTAATATCCCTCATCCAAACCCAATTGTAAATGACATATAAGTGTACTTAAGATAGTGAGTTGTTTTGACATCATTTTGTAATGCACTTCCCTTGGCATAGTGCGCGCATGAACTGTGCAGTAAAATGATGTAGTATGCACATTCCTGGATACCACATGCAGTAACTAAAGTGCGTGCAGTATGGAGGGTAGCGAGCCTCATGTATATGATATGTGTTATAGGCTGGTGAGCCAGTTATTATAAGTTGGGATGATTATGTTTTGGTATTAGGCCGAAGCGCCTAGATGTCAAGGACTAGTGCGCCTATTTTGTACATGTCTCATGATTAATATAAAATGCATCGCTGCATGCAGACCGACCACGATAAAAGAGATGGGGGACTGAACTTCACAAGTTAGGGAAAGGGAGGGAAAAAGGTCAAGGGAAAGGGCTAAGCTAGAGAGCTTAAGCCAAAAAGGGAATATTATATTAATATTTCCTAAAGCATAAAGTATGGATAATTATTTTATCCTAAGTTCTAAAGCTGGGGACAAGTGGACCAAAGTAGCTTCCGATATGACAAGTGTCAAGTTTGGGACATGCATGCATATCGTGAGGACTTAAATCTTCTGGTCACTTTTCACGGGGATTCTTACTAGCAGCTTGACCATCATTCTCACCATCACTTCCATGATCAGTTTGGACGATGATTCCTTCCATCACTCAGTTATCCAATCAATGATTCCATCACTCACTCAATCTGTTATCCTTGAGACATCCATTTCACCATATATGAGTCAGTTCCCATAGCCTTTTCCGGTTGGTGTACCTGGTTAGCTTGGAGTAGGATTGAAGAAGCAGGTTGTCAGGGCCATGAGCAATTCTCCGAGTGAGAGAATAGTTGGGGATTGATTTCTGAAGGTGCTAAACTGCAACTACAATGCTCTGAGACTTCTGGTCTGGCCTGTTGTTGAAGCCCTAGAAGGGAAGTGGGGCAGCCGAGGGACTGTTGAGCAGAGAATGGGCACACTTCCTTGGGTGGGACAAGCATGTGGGGAATGAGAGGTTGTAGACTATTAGTTGAGTGAGCACCTGAGACAGAGTCTTTCCTATTGTCCATGAGCCTTAGCCTAGTTAGGAACCCTTTACCCGGGTGGATTTCAGTCCCAGCTCGAGGGTGACTCACTGTTGAGAGTGATGAACAATGTAGTCTAAGGCTGGGAGGTTTGTGGACGGTCTTTATGCAGTTGGTGACAATCTTTCCAAGATAAGTACCAATCGTATGATAAAATTATATGTTGCATTGTTAATTACGTGCTTATCTTACGGGTTATCATATATGTTATTATAAGTGCATGTATGTTATGGGTATTTCCCTGTATATTCTATATATATGTGGTTACTGTTATTTCAGTATAAACTCATATATTACAGAATGTAATTGTTTGTTTATGTTTATATGTAAAGCTTCTGCAAGAGTTTTGTATGTATATGTTTAAGTTGCATGCAGTTTGAAGAGAAAATTTATGTGGCATAGCTCAGTTGATTACTGGGTATGTTATCGTATGTTCCATAGTAAGAGCACGAAAGTGTTCCCTAGAGTAGCATGGCCCAGCCTATTTAAGGCTAGGGATGTTACCAACTAGTGTCAAAGAATGAGAGATTACTCTGGAGTGGCATTCCCCGGCCTACGGGTGGTCGGGGGACATTACAACATAGGTCCAAACACATCGCTGTGAACTAGCTGTAAAATTCCTTCTTCCGTCTTTGCACCAGAGGGGAATATTACCCGATTTTGCTTCCCATATACACAATGTTCACATAAATCAAAATCCAAACAGAATTTATACATACCTTCAACCATACATTTATCATGTAGTAGTCAAAGACCCTTCTCTTGGATATGCCCCAATCTTTGATTCCACGGCATAACCTTTTCTCCATAGACCGTAGGGGTTCTTTCTTCTTTTGCCCCAATATCAAGAACAATGGAACTATTACAACCATCATGATAATTCTTCCTTGCAACTTATATAGAGTTCCAATCCGAACTCCCTTCAACAACACCATTGCTCCTCGAACCATCCTCCAAGTTTCTTTTTCAAATATCATTTTTACCCCTGCATCGTCCATTTTGTTTACATAAATCAAATTTATGGCCAATCCTAGGATGTGCATAACACCAAATAGTGTTATAATCCTTCCATCTATGAGCCCCAACTTGACATTTCCTCATCCTATTATTCTGGTTGTCGATTCATCACCTAGGAAAACATAACCTCCATCATACCTTTCATATTCACATAACCACTCCCTGTGGGGAGTCATATGAAAGGATGCACCTGATTCAACCAACCATGCCTCATGATCTGCATGTGTGCTTGAATAAGCTAAGTACAAATACCCTCCTTCCTTGGAGGTCTTTCCTTCTGTAGAGGGAGCACCTTTAAATCCCTTCACTTTCTCAACACTTTTGGATCTACATTGCTTCTTGAAGTGCCCTTCTTTTCCACATCGCCAACATACCTTTACAAAATTTTTGGGAGATTTAGATCTACCCTTAGACTTGGATCTCGCACTTGAGGATTTATATCTATTTCTTTACTCAGAGCATCCTCTTGAAAATAATGCATATGTTCCCTTTCCTTCCATGTTCTTCCATCTCATATCCTCTCACAACAAGGATGAGACCACATCATTGAAACTCAAGGTAGTTGTATTATTACCTATTGCCACAACCAGACTATCCCACGAGTCTAGTAAAGAGCAAAGTAAACTGATACACTTATCTTCGTCTAAAATTTTAATCTCAATAGATAACAACTAACTTACCACAGTATTGAGGACATTCAGATGCTCTGTCACCGAGTCTCCATCTCTCATCCTCAGGTTATACAACCTTTTCCCCATGAATTTTTTTTTTACCAGGGACTTAAACTGTTACAAGTTCCCCAACTTATCCCATAACTCCTTGGTTGTAGCTTCCCCTGACACATTTAGTAATATTGAATCTGAGACACACAATCAGATTTTTTTCTTTTCCTTATGATCCAACTTTTTCCAGTCATATGTTCATGTTCCTGTAGGTGCAGTACCTAGATCCACCGCGAGCCACTAATCTCTATCTGCCAATAGATCTTCCATCTTGAGCTTCCATAGCTCAAAAATTTTCCCATTAAATTTCTCAATCTCTATTTTCAAACTGCTCTCCATTTCTTTTCACTTGAAGAATCAATATCGTAGATCTCCCACTGTAACAAGGCTTACCACAATCCCGAGCCAAACCCCTAACCATAAAGGCATCCTCCTGAAGCCAATAAACTCACTCTAATACCAAATGTAGATATTAACCTTGTACAATAATTTACCGCAAACAAATATTCAATAGAAGAATATAAAATATACAATGGTAAATATACCCATTACACAAAGATTTTTTCCCCGGAAACCCAAACCGGAAAAACCAACATATTCTATATTCATTATCGCCATACATTGTTTACAATACAATATACATATAGGATCCAATGGCATCCAAAACCCTAATCTAATGACCTAGATTAGTCAACAACCTTAATTCCTTAACCGGAAATAGAAAACCATCGGCGAAAAACCATGTACCGAAAAACATTCCAAAAATGAACACGTAAATCGAGGACCGCCCAACAAAAACTGAGGAATATTTTTTGGAGGGGGCTCGGCGCTCATATAACACATATCCAACATGTCCAACACACATTCCTATAAATTCAAAAACATTGGTGGAACTGTCAATTTTTATCTACATTTTGGATGAGTTGGTTTCTTTGGTTTTAACTTAGAATTGACAAACCCGATGATTCATGCTACATAAACAAAAACACATCCATTTTTCCAACTCCCTATTCTTATCTCCATTTTCAACCACTTTTTAAAATAAGATCCACACATTCAATTTTGAAGAAACTACACACTTATAGAGATTTACAAATGTAGATTACACATATATATAGACATATTTTTTTTTCTATTCTTTATTGATTTTTATTTGTATATATATCATACTTCTAACATACATATTTCTTCTATTTCTAGTTTTCCAGCTGCCTATTTTTATCTCCACGATCAAATATGACTTTTCATTTGTAATTTTTAATCCCATCTATCTTACAAAATCATCTCTAATAGATATAACTAAAACATTAAATCTATATTATGATGATCCAATAAAAATATAAAATTTCCAAAAAAATATTATTCAAACTACATCAATAATAACTACATCTTGATGAGAGCTGGCGATAAAGGGTGCCCGCCTTCATTTTTCAACCCCACTTATAACTAATAAAACTCCTTTAAATCCTCAAATCCTCTTGATGCTTCTCAAATCTAAGATTAAAAATCTAAAATTAAAATAGATATAAACTATTTTAGCATGCTAATACATCAACGCTAGATGATTTTTTACAGGTCAACAAAGTAGATTAAGGATAATCTATACTAATTTTATTTATCAGTATAGAAAATCTAAACAGGCCCCATATCTCCGCCTGGCTTTCAGAATGGGATCAATGTGTGGGATCCAAACAAATTACGTATCAGTACGAATATTATAAATTCACAACGAACAGAAAGGAAGGAGACGAAGAGAACTGGTCAGGGCTCGAGTTAGAAAATGAAATTACTTCAGAGGAATCGTGGATCTTGAAGATTGAGCAAAAAGCTGAGGAGCTAGAAGGGATTCAGCGGGGAAAATGAAAATCGGAGGAATTCGTCAGTGTCGGTGTCGGTAGAGCGAAGCAATTCTTCCAAGTAATCTGCGCCAAGATCCTGCACCTCCACTACATCTGAAACTGAAAAATAATCATCCATCGCTGGCAAACGATCGACATCGATCTCTGGGCTCCAAATTTGAGTGGTATTCGACCATTTGGGCGGTGCTTGCTCTTTTTCTTGCGAAAACCCTAACCCTAATACATCATTGGAATTCGCATAAGAAAACCCTAACCCTAATACATCATTGGAATTCGCATACGCGGGAACGGATGAAGTACCGGACTGGTCAGACCCTCTTCCTAGATAGCAGAGTAATGGAATAGGAGATATAACTTCTGAGTTGGCTAATTTAGCTGGAGGCAGAGTGCAGCGAACCGAATTAAGATCATGAGCCAAGGCCTTAGACACGATTTCAAGAGGAAAGTTGAGATAAGTAGCAGCTCCCCTCATTTTCAAAGCAGCTTTATCATACGCCATGGCTGCTTCTTCTGCGGTCTTGAATGTCCCCAACCACAACCTAGCTCCTTGTCGGCTTGAATCCCTTATTTCAGCTGCAAATTTGCCCCAAGGGCGCCTTCGAACCCCTCTGTAATTTTTTATAGGAGCTTTTTCCATACAACCACTGTGTCTTTGTTCTGACCTGATTAATTTTGAAGACGTAGCCATGGGTTCTGAGTTTGAATGGGTGCATGTATTCCCATTCAGATTAGAGCTTATAACAATCTCCTCATCATCCTGGTTGCTTGAAGCAGCACGTGATGCCATACTGATACTAAGACAAGAGGAGTTGGTGACGCCAGAGGCCTCACCATCTGAAGTGATGCATGAAAACCCCACAGAATTCCCTCCAGAACTTCCAGCTGTAAACGCGGCCCATAAATTCTCCAAAACCTTATCTCCACATTCCCAAACCTGTTGATCTTCATGTTGTTGAGAGCTCATATTCAATTTCACACCCTTACAAACTGTATTCTCCCCAAGTGTCTTTTCCCTCTATCAACCGCCTTAACGGCCTTGAAATCAATGACGCCTTAACGGCCTTGAAATCAATGAGAGGAGATTAATTTTCTATAAAAACTCGGAAAAAGAGGAATCGAGGCAACCCGTATCTGTGAAAATCATCGCACCAGATATCCGAAGTCAATTCAATTAAGGCGGCCGTTGAAGGGATCTTAAAGTGACGAAGAAATGACAGCTTTAACTCTCCCGGAAAGTCGTGACTTGCGTAGCAATTTACATCGTTTTTTCGATCGACGCTCACGTGGAAAAAATGTAATCTCTTTGAGAACTTGGCCTTCTAGAAAATAAACCTTCTAAAACTATATTTAATGCGAGAAATCGTTATTATGCACGGTTCTTTTGTATGAAAAGGAGCAAACTGTTTGAAACCGTGTTGTCAGCAAAATCCCCGTTTGATCTGAACTCAAACTCTGTGCAGTGTTGTCCGTGATATGGGCAGTATCCTAGTTTGAGCTGAACTCAAAGTCTGTGCAGGGAAATCAATAATGTGTTTTCAAATCTCAACGCACGTACAATCATGCATTCAGTTGCGTAAATGAAATCAAAAGACGAGCTTCCAACATTATTTAACAATGGATGTATGGAAGTTTTAAAACGTTTTTAAACCGTTTGATGTACTAAAGTCTTCTACGATTTAATGGCAGAAAAATCTCATTTAATAAATGACAATATAAGTTATGAATTATTAAAATGAGAATAAACTATCCAACTAAATCGTAGTATACCTTTACTTATTGTAACGATAATTTCATGTAATTTGAATGGTTACCTCTCAATCAACCCTATTTTAATGATTATCTTTCAAACCCTTTTTAATTATTTTAATAGTGTGGAGGTTTTTGAGTTTTTTTGTTTGTTAGTTTGTCCTGTGAGTTGTTGGACCACATCAACCCTTAACATGGATGGATTTTTTGTCCCTTCACGTTTAGGGGACTGTAAAATTTGAAGGACATGAGGGTGAGATTTTATCCACTGAACCTTGCCCAAGGGTGTGGAGGTTTTCAAATTAGTCATAATATTGTTTGAGATTTTTGGAGTTAAATTGTGAATAAAATATTGAAATGGCCAAAATTTCAAGTGCAAATTTCACCCATCATCATAGACAAATAAAACTAAAATAATAATAGAAAAGAGTTATTAATTGCATATTTATAAGATAAAAAATTAAGGTTAACACAATTCTTATGAAAAATAATTAGAACCCATGAAACAAAATTAAACCAAGAAATGAAAAAAAAAAATAATAATAATAATAAATAAATCAATAAATAAAACAAAATATTTAAAAAGAAGAAGGGATAAATATAAATGATCCATACAATGAATAGTGAGTTTTCAAGATTGACTTAATTTGTAGTCATCTTCTCAATTAAAATTATTAGGATGTTTTTAATTTACAATCCTTTCCTAATGATATTAGAGGAATGAAATGATTAGATTTGTGAAAATGATCTATTAGTTTGACCTATGTATAATTTGACACTAGCAAAGAATTTATAAATTCCTTGACCAAGACAAAGTTTACAAAAGTGTGAAAGTGAATTGCTCCAATATCAATAACTATTGAATTTGTATGAGTTAACTCATGTAGCTCAAACATACTTAATTATATAATTTTTTTCCATAGTTATGCCCATTTAACTTGTTATTTCATTTGCAAAATCCATACTTAATTATATAATTTGTTTCCATAGTTATGCCCATTTAACTTGTTATTTCATTTGCAAAATCTATACCACTATTGTGTTTTATGAGCAATTGATTTAGATCTACCTTAGCTCTTTTATTTAAGTTTTGAATTGAATTTCACCTTCCAACATATAAGATATAATAATTTTAATTATTGATATAAAATCATTAATACATGACTTATATATCATAACAATTAATCAAAATAATCATTTTTTTTATAAATTTAAATAATTCATTTAATCCTAATTACATTACATCATGTAATGTTCATAGAAAATAATAAATAAAAGTGAACCTAGTAAAATAAAACATATAACCCTCATTGATTATCACATTTAAAACATGGATTCAATAACTAAATATTCCTATAAAGATCAATCATCCCAAGCACGGCATAAAAGTGGTTGACATCCCTTTATTTTCCCTAAAAAGACGAATGAGTTAATCTATGACATCGAGATGCTAAGATAGGAAAAATAAAAAAAAATAATGCAAATTTATATCCTTAATTACACCTCATGTGTTTTGGTAACTAATCAACACATGATGCATGGGAAATATTTAATAATCTACCTTCAACATAATGCATGAGATTGATGACAGCCTCACTTTGAGAAACCGATTTGAGCGATGTGGATGTTGACTTCGTGTGGGAAATCCAAAATTAACATGATAAAAGTCGATCATTATTATGGTGAGTTATGGTATTTCTATACCTAAAAAGGGATTTGGAGGTGGTGCTCTCTCATTAGCATAAAACTTACTTTGTTTTCAGCTTGCTTGGCGTTAGTGTGAAGCTAAAAATTTAGTAGCTAGTATAGAAATGACCTTGCTATTGATGCTAAAGATACATAGCTGTACTGAAATATGGAGGATTAATGTTCTTACATTCTTTATGAAATGTGAAAATGTCAATTTGGATTATTATTTCTATTGTTTTCGGTGATAGAACACATAATGGAATTTGAGGATTTTTGTTTTCGGTGATAGAACACATAATGGAATTTGAGGATTTAATTGTGGACAAATAAATTGTGAATTTAATTATGTAAAGAGTAATTATTTATAAAAAATTATGTTAGATTTTTATTTATATTTATTTAAAAATTAATTAATATTTAATATTTTAATATTTTTTTAATTCATAATATTTTTATTTTATCAAATAATAAAAAAGAAAATTGTACAAGTTTTTTGAAAATAAAATATATGTATTTTTTTTTGCCCATTATAATTTTGTAATTTCCCTCATTATTAAATTAATTGTAATAAAATTGAATTTTTTTTATCACTCAAGTTCTATTTAATTTTTAATGGGTTTATTTAATTTTTATTGGGTCTATTGTTTATATGAGGGAGATGTTGAGGTCTAAAGGTTAAGAATAATGTTATATTTATAATAATAATAATGTTATCTTAATAAAAAGGAAACAACAATTATAACACTATTTCACATATGGAGGAGATGTCGAGGCTTAAACGTTAAGTATTATGTTATAATTATAATTATAAATATAATGTCAGACTAATAAAATGAACAACTGTTAACACACTATTTTTTGTTATTTTTAGGGGAAAAAAAGTACTATAGATTTTTATTTAGAAAATACATAAAATTATAGTCTGAGGTTTCGAGAGACTTCCAAAACATGGAAACCAGACTTATCCTCCATATCGAGAGTTTTTCTAGGAATATTCATGTTGAAAGTAAAACAAAATCTTAATATTCCTCTCTTACAATCTATCCTGAGAAAAAATCAACTTACACAGGGTTCCAATTTCGAAGCATTGCAAAGCCCGATGAATTTGACTAGCCTGGGAAAGCCCAAAAATCCAAAAAACACCACTATCTAGACTGACCTAAACAATAACCCTGGGGGAAAAAATTACCTAGAGTCGTCATGGTGCCATGGAAGGTCTGAGTACCACAGTCACTTGTCAGTCAATGCTAAGCATACTTGCTAGATTATGGTCGATCCTCGTCCTTGCCCACCTGAATGGGGTTTGTTTGGGTACCTTTCATACCCCTGATTTCCTCTACTCGGTCTTTCTACATGTCCTTGGGAATCGTTGCTCATTATTGGAAGCGAATTCCATACTGCTCCTTGTAGAATAACTCGAATTTTGCTTCCAAAAGCCATATCACTTGGCAGGTAGTCTTGATTTCTGATTGCATGTGCCATGGCCTATGCCACAGTTGCCTTTATCATCCAGTATACTTCTACAATATGGGAAAAAGTTTTGTCCCTTGTCTGGGATTGACCAAGGTCCAGGACCCAATCCTTAATGGACCTCAAATTTATTCATCAGTCGTGCCCTTCCTCTTTCTTAGAACTGCCTCTTGAACTATCCCCATTATCTCTTTTTCCTCGACTGAGCACAGGTTTTGGTACCTTGTTATGTCCCATCTGGAAGCCCTAGCAACTCAGAAATTGAGAAGAGTTGATTTTCCTGCAGGTTGATTCCCTCCCCCTCTCCTCAGTTGAGGATTTGAATTCCTCCGGGAAACAACCTTATCCCCTTTCTTAGTTCTATGACGACCTCTTTCTATATCTCTAAACCTGTAACTTAAAAATATTCTCGCAATATTACAAGATAAACTAGGCGGAGGAGCGAGGATAATAATTGCCTTCTAGATATGGCCCTTTGGTCCCTATTCTCAATATAGGGGATAGAGCTCTGCCCATTCGCTCTCTTCCTATCAAATTTTCCCTTCTAACAAAATCGACTAAGCCTACGCACCGAGACAGAAAAACGTTGAAAATAAGTCTTGATGGCCCGGAGAAGGGTGATCTTCTTCCTCATATAGCCGAGGTTATTATCACGCTGATAATTGATATTGTCCTTTGTCTAGTTTTGACCATTATTTCACAAGCTAGTCCAAATTTGTTGGGGATTGGGATGATCTGGCATGATCATCATTATTCCTGCTGTGGTTGATTACAAATACCTCTTCCTTCTATCATCAACTTGAATCTCTATTCTCTTTGGCTCGTATTTCCACTTCTTCATTAAATCTTCCTCCCTTTTCCGATAATAATTGACAAATGACCGGACAGATCCACCTATCGCTGAAATGACCTGCGTCTGTCCTTCTGTACACTCTTTGGATCTCATCATGGGGACACTTGGGCTTCTGATAGCCCCACTCGTGATACTCAAGGCTCTCAACCTAAGAGTTCTCTCATGAAGATGGGTGTCTATTTTGCTTGTTTCACGAGAAAAAAAAACTATATATTTCACAAATTCTTCAACTTCCAGTATAGAAAAATATTTTTTTTATTTAGAATTTCACTTTACAGTAAAAACAAAACTTGAGAAGCATTTTGTTAGCTTTCTACCGACTATTTTTCAAATTATTTTTCTTGATATTTGATGTGTCAATTTGGCATTTGTTTCATAATATGTTCCTTAAAAATGGAAGGAATGATAATGAGTTATGTTTTCCCCCAACAACGTATCTATTATTAATTTTGTTTTTTGACAAACTAAATACACTGCAACAATCTATACAGACTTTATTTTTTTATGACTATAATTTTGAATCTAACGGATAAATTTTATAATTTCTAGAATTTTTTTATGTTGACCAAGCTGAAACAATTGTAGATTGTAAACACATGTTTTCCCCCACCTTGTATCTATCTTAATTTGTAATTCAAATTAAAATCTAAAAATACCCTTTTGTAGAGAACAATTTAAGGATTGTGAATATAATTTTTTCTAAATTTTTCACGGTGTATTTTTAGAGATATGGATATTTCATTTCACTGAATCATAATTTCACTTGAAAATATTATGCAGTGACTTTTTTATAAAATTAAACAAAATTAGATCTAAATAATGGAAATGAAAAAAAATTATATCCATAGAAAGTAGATACAATTTTGCAAATATTGATATCAATTTTGAATCTAAAATCTGAGTCTTTGCAGGAGTCCGCAACCTCCAAAGTGCAAGGAAGATGGAGGGAATTATCAGGTTCTTGCAAATAGTCACATTCACAGGTTTTCGATCGAAAGAATCTTTTGGCGGAAAAGTATTTTTTTTCAAACGAAAGATATTTTACTAACGGAATCCATCAACAATAAATGGATTCCCAGTTTTTTTAGTCAAACATTGGGTTTTCGACCAAAATATGGGTGAGAGAATTCCGTCAGTCTGAAAAAAAAAAATGAAGGGACATGTCGTTTCATTTCAATTGACGCCAAATCTTATAAATATGCTTTCGGTCGAACCAATTTAACACAATTCACACTCCCATTTCATGGTTTTTCATATGTGGAGCCCTTAAGAAAAACTTTGAATCATTTTTTTCATTTTTCATTGTTTTGAACAAGGTGGTTGATGTTTTGAAAGAAAAAAAAAAGTATATATTGAAGGCATTGTTGAACATTTTTCAAGGTGAAGGCATTGTTGAACATAAAATTCTTGATAAATTAGCTTTTAATCATTTTTTTGAGAATTAATTTTTTTCTGAGGCTATTCTGAAATGTTGATTTTTTTTATTTAACTTTTACAGATAACTACAGTCATGGGAAACAAAAGTTTGCGCAAAATAAAATTTGATCGTACTCAATAAGAATCAGCCCGTAATTGTTATTTGGCAGAATCTCGTGTTTCACCACATACAAGGGATGCGTTGTGACGAAGAATAGCACGAAAACAATATGAAGAACATCCAAAATATATATTGTCAATGACACAAATAGAATTGTTTAGTAAGTTTAAAGAAGAGCACAAAGAAGTTAAAATTTCCATCAATACATTTGTGCAACAAAGACCATGGTTTGTTCGACCCATCATTATTCGTGACACTTGTTTTTGTCATTATCATGTGGAATTTGAGTTATATTATGACACTTTTCTTGATTTTGGTAAAAGTTTATGGTCAAGTTCACATCCTCCTTCCACATTCCATGCTTTTATTTCTGAAATTCTATGTGAAAGAGAAGGTGATGAATTATTTTACCAAAAAAACTATGTCGGTGGAAAGAAATGTGATCGTTGTGGAAATCTAATTTTGTTTCACCCAAAGTATCCTATTGATATGAATGATCAATCATTTTCTACTATAATAGTCAATTGAAAGAGATATGAATATTTCAGCAACACGACTCCACATTTTTCAAATGTTATTTCCAAAAGGATTGATTTGAAAGTATATAAAATCCATGTGATATATTTTTTGAAGAAGTTTTAGGAAGAAATGTATAAATACGCCAAGCATTCACATAGAAATCTATGGAAAGAGCTACAATTCAAACAATCTCGTGAAGTTCTTCCACCAGGGACAATTTTGTCTGTAGTTGATTTTGCAGAGAATTACACATTTGCTACATAAAAATAAATAAAGAGTGAATATTATCATGTTGATCAAATCACTATATTTGTCCACATTTTATATAGACATGCTCAACGAAGTCTTGATAACATAGAAAGCACCAATGACAATCGACGTGTTATTAAATAATATCACTTTTATATAAGTGATGATCGAGCACAGGATACACATTATGTACAACATTGTTTTGATAAATTTTATGATTCATTGAAAGAACGTGGGATCAAATTCAATCGACATTGGATATGGTCATATGGATGTATGGGTCATTTCAAATCTTCACGATCATTCTATTGGTTGTGTCATCTTCATAAAAAATAAACATTACACATTGATGGAAGTTTTTTTAGAGTTGTGGTGGAAAAGGAGAGCATGATAGTGCATAGGCATGTGTAAAAAGAGCACTTCAAAGGTATCATATGAACCCTCATTCCAATTGATTTGAATCCATTGATAAAGTTTTTGAATGGTGCAAACTGGCACTAAGCCATGAAAATAATCCTTCAAGAGATGTGCGCAAGTGTGTACATATACACATGTTACACATGTACACAATATATTTTTATCCACATGTTCAAATTTATATGATATTCAATCATTTTCTTGGTAGATTTCAAGTTAACAAGTTATTGTCTTCTGCAATTTTTTTTGGTATGTTGGAATCCAAGATGTAAATAGATCAATCACATATCAAGTCGATACAATACATGGGACAAGAAAAGTGCATTCAGTTAAAACAAAATTATATCAAAATGTGTTTGAATTTTATAGAAGAAATGAATCTTGTTTTTGTTCAGTTTGCATAGAGGACACATAATCCATAGAGATTTGCGAAAATGAAAATGCGGAATATGTTAAATCTTGGAGACACACCGAAATTAATATAAAAGGGAAAATGCCACTTGCAAGCTCAGAGGAGATGGAATCAAATGAAACTATAGTGTCAGTTGACAACGATAGAGTTTTTGATCTTGTTAGAGAAGTTAATTTTTATGTTTAAATATTTAAACAACTTGTAGATGTACTTGTGTGATAATCTAACACGAACTACTTGTTGGAACATATCAAATTATTTGCAGGATATGTATTTTCCGTGGTTGCACCTGTAGACAACACTGAAAATGTGAAATATTATTTGATGCGATGCAAAGAACAAAATATGAGGTTATTAGAAGGTTTTGATGATAACAAATTTATATATGAGAGGATCCATTGTATTGAAAGTATATGTTTTTCAACAAACACATCAAACTGATACTCATGTTCACTTTCAAGACTACCATTCGGATGTCATATGTTGTCAATATAGTCATTTGGTATGTGCATCACGCATAAAGTTAATAGAAGTTCAATCAAGAGAAAAAAACAAAAGTTAGAAAATGGAAAATGTCAAAATCCGATCATGAATGAATAATTGAAGATGGCATACCATTACGATTTATTTAAACAAGTGACATGTACATTTCATAATTTTATATTTTTCATTGAAAGTACACATATTTATGAAGGTCTATGATTCTAGAATCATTTGGTTTAGTTTACTTTCATGGTCCATTCAAATAAGAAAAGTTATATTTTTGATGAATTATAAAGTTTATCGAGCCTTATTTACAATTTGAGGGAAGAAGCTATAGATTGTATAGGAAACCTAAAATGGCCTATACTTTGGGTGATTATACTAGTCCTGCAAATTATCCATTTTATACACAAATCATTTACATAAAGGATTTGCGTTCATTATTTGCAATGATTGAATTTTTTTTTCATATGAAGAGGATAACTTCATGTCAAAACAAGGACCCATTTCCATGTCATTATAAGGGACTATTGATGTCTTAGAAAAAAATTAACTAAATGTAGTACCTTTCATAAAATCATCCACCTCTCTATTAATATCTCTAGGAATAAAAGGTCAGTGGAGGCGGCGTAGTGGTAAGGTCGCTCTCGTTAAGACGGACAGGTCCTGTGCTCAATCCCGAGCGAGGGCGTGGCTCGCCGTGAGAGTTTAACCGTTTCCGGGCCAAGCCCACTCACCTTTTGTTGTAATGTAGTCCACAAAGCACAACATAACATCCAGAGTTAGAGCAATGTTAGTGGTTCTGCAAGAGACGAGATGAGGAGAGACGGATTTTGCTGCGGCTAGGGCCTAAACCCTAGCCGCCCAGCGCTGGTTTTCATTTGCAGTTGCGAGGATCCTCGACGGCAGTTGCTGATCTGGTTCCCTGCGTACAGAGACGCGATTCGGCACCTTCAAGAGTGCTCCTGCGTGGACTGTTCGCCGCGTTTTTGCATGCATGCTTGCCGCTGCGACTGGACTTGCTGGAGGTCGACGGCCTGCTAAGATGGCCCCAGATCTGATTGGCGAGAGAGGGAAAGCCCGATTGGAAGCATTCAAAGCATTGGTCTGCTCGGTAGGACCCAAACCCAAGCCTTCTCTCCTGTCTAAGTTTGTTAAGAAGATGGAGGAGATCCCTTCTCTGGAGCTATCTCCAGAGGAGCCTTGCAAGCTTTCCCTCCATCTAGCAAATAGGGCCCTCATCGGAAAGTTTACGGGGTTATGGCCTAGCCCCAAAACGGTGGAGGCATGGACGAATGATCGTTGGAAGCCATTGATATAGGGAGACGTCTCTCTGTTAGCTGTAGGCAGGGGGTTTTTTGTTTTCAGATTCCCGAGCAAAGAGGAATGTGATCTAGTGTTCAGATCTAGACCCTATTTTATGGGGTCGAGAGGATTGTTCTTAGCCCCCTGGACTCTTGACTTCAACCTCGAAGCCGAGATCACCACAACCCCTGTCTGGGTTAGGCTGCCTCACCTTCCCTTGCATCTCTGGGGGAAAAGTTCTCTGAAGGACATTGGAAATAAACTTGGGCATTTCCTGGACAGGGCGGAGCCGAAAGGGGACCAGTTTACCTGCGCTTGCATTTATGTTGAGGTTAACCTCGAGAAAGGTCTTCTGGAAGCCATTAAGCTCTCCCTGGGGGACTGGTGCCATGTCCAAGAGCTGGACTACGAACCAATTCCCTTTAAGTGCCTCTGGTGTCATGATTACGGTCACTTCGCAAGAAGCTGCCCCAAAGGCTCAGAGGAGCTGGGACCAGTCAAAGAAGATGAGTTTCAGCCAGTATCGAATCGGCGAAGGCAGCCAAGGCGAAATGATCCACAAGCCCAGGCCCCAAAGGCCACTCACTCAGAAGAGGCAACATTAGAAAACAATAACAGATTTGATGCGCTGAAGGAAGATGAAGCCCTAGAACCAGAAGCAATAGCAGACTAGAAAGATCCTCCGGCAGACGAAAGCCTTCCGGAATCCACCACCCCCAAATTCAGGAGCAACAAGGGAAATCCGGGCTTCAGAACCGGAACCCTTTGCCCGTGCAGGTCTGGTGGATGCCGTCCCCTGTTGCGGCGCTGGGGGAACTTCTGAGCCTGAAGACGGTGCATTCCCGTCTCCACCCCTTACCCGAGGGCGAAATACCAACGTAGCGCTCAGAGAAAAGGAGGTGGCCTCCAACATTTCTTTAGGTTCTCAGAAAAAGTTGGACCCCTACATTAAGGGGAAAATTTCAACCCCCTTGATTTAATGCTTTGCTTCTGTCTTTTGCTATGCTCACAATTTGTGAGAATTTACTCATGTATGCA
>JZKD02S2192529.1:0-13955 GCA_000966675.3 Picea glauca | reverse complement strand
GACTTACAGCGAATACAAAAAACCCTATTTTCTGAGGTGTACGCGGGTTGTCTGTGTATAGGGTGAGTACATGTATGCGGGTTTTCTGTGAATAGGGTGTGTACATACGCGGGCTGGCTATGTATAGGGTGTGTACATGTATGCGGGTTGTCTATGTATAGGGTGAGTACACATGCGGGTTGGTTGTGTACAGGGTGAGTACATGTTGGTGAAGCCATGGAAACTTGAGAAGATGAAGATGCAGAGGTTCTAGATTCTGAGATCAAGCTTCCATGAAGGTCTAAAGTGATCAGATACATTAGATCCATCCATTGGTTCAAAATGTATGTATTACTTCTATAATAGTTGGATTTATATGTATGCATGAGGAATGGCAATGGAGATTTGATGATTCTCCCTAGAGAGACTAGTGGCTACATAGGATCTTCTGCATAAGTCAGATCTACATAAATACAATGTTGGTATATTTATCATTGATACTTCTTGTTGAGGCACATCTTATATTTCTTGGCATATGGCTAAGGGTTTTTATGATACATGGTTGAGATCTTGTATTTGTTGATGTTTTGAGAGGCTGAATATCGGAAAGGGTTTGATGACTAAGATCATGTGAAGGAAAGTATACTTGTTCGTGATTTCACACACCTATATGGTACATGACTAGAGAGACATATTTGTCTTGAGTGAATGTTATGTATGAGAATGCATGCACAGGGTAAAGTTATAGTTTGGATATAGTGACAGGTTACAGATCTATGTGAAAGAAGTTATAGACGGTCAGAAGTTTTCAAGTAAAAGAAAACCCTAGTTATAGAAGGCATACACAGGCTGCATAACAGTTAGGGCGCATACATACGCGGGCTGCATAACAGATAGGGTGCATACATATGCGAGCTATAGCACTACAGGTCGCGTACCTGTTGCATTTTTGTAGATACATGTTCAGTTCAAGTACAGATTGATTACAGGGCAATTGTACAGATTGGATACAGGTCAGTGGTACAGGTTGATATAGTTGTACAACAATATATCTCACAGTGACAGGTTGAAAGTGGTTCCATTATTCTACTTATACATTAAGGCGGTTGGACGGGGCAAGGACATGTGGTTGTAGTCGGAGAACATAGGGGGTTGTAGCCTCCTTCTGGTTGTAGCCAGATATTTGGGGAGTTGGAGATTCCCTCAGGTTGTAGCCTTAGAAACTAGGGGGTTGCATCCTCATTCCAGTTGCAGCTGGAAAACAAAGGAAGTTAGTGCTTCCAATGAATGTAATTATTCAAGAAATATAAGAAAAATCATTATGTGGTTTTCTCCTGATTTGGGTTTCCACGTAAAACACTGGTGTACTGTGTATGTGTGTGATTGTTCATTTATTATTTTTCATTATTGGATAATAATTCTACATTGATATAACACTTGGATTATTTGGAGAAAAATGATTATAATTACACTATTACTGATTCAACCCCCCTCTTAGTAATCCAACACTTCCAAGTCATTCTTGTGCACTTACCCAAGTGTGCACAACATTGTGCAATGTGCGCACATACCCAGGTGTGTGCAACACTATGAAATGTGTGCACCTTGTCTTTGATCACAATTCTCTATGTACTTACTCAGATGCGTGCAACACCAAAACTTAGTGCCAATGACTCACCAACCTATATGTACATTACATTAACAATTAGTACCAACGGTTCACTAGCCTATATGTACAATTACAAAGGGTCTGGATCAGGGACATTACACCCACATATGGTCTCCTATGAAATTCATCCATTATGAGGTTTTTCAACTCTATTGAATCAGGTATGTACATCATATTGTTGTACATCAACAACTCATTTATTGTGAGATGGTATCCCTTGTAATTTTTCCTTTTGGGTTCTTGTTGCAAGCTTTCTTTCTCTAGGTTAAAGTGTTCATCACTTTGTAAAAGAAATTTGATTCTCTGTTTGATATCAAAATCACACATGCTCCCTATTGCTAAGTGTATTGTTTGCACACTTCGGCTGAGTGCATTTGCCACTCGATTTTTCTTCCCTTTTATATGTTTAATTTCCAAATTGAACTCATAGATTAGTGGCATCCACCCGGCCTGTCTAGAATTTAGCCATCGCTGGTCAAACACGTATTTCAATCCACATGATATGTCATCAAGACAAATCTCCTTCCAAACAAGTAATGCCTCCACATTTTTAAAGTGTGCACAATGGTTGCAAGCTCCAAGTCATGAGTAACATAATGTTTCTCATGCTCATTTAATTTCCTTCATTCATAGAAAATCACATTTTCTTTCCTTTCAAGCATCAATACATACTAGGAAATATTTTTCAGGGTCTGCAATCTTTAAGAAAGGGGCATTAGTTAAAAGGTGTTTCAGTTGCTAAAACACAGTCTCACACTCTACCGACCATGAATGATATTGGAAAATCCATTAATAAACCTCTTGTAATATCTAGATAATCCCATAAATGATCTTACCTTAGATACATTTTTAGGGGCTGGCCAGTCCATGATTTCCTTAATATTTTCTGGGTCAACAACCACTCCATTATTTAAAATTATGTGACCCAAATATTGGATCTCTCTCTAAAAGAAGTCACACTTGATATACTTAGCATATTGATCTCTTATCACCTATAACACCGACATAAGATGCTCTTCATGCTCTTCCTTGATCTTGGAATATACCAAGATATCATCGACGAACACAAGGACGAACTTGTCCAAATACTTGTTGAGGATATTGTTCATTAAACACATAAAGGTGATTGGTGCATTAGTAATCCCAAAAGGCACCACCACAAATTCATAGTATCCATACCTCGTTCTAAAAGTTGTCTTCTGGATGTCTTCATCCTTAATTATGAGTTGGTGATATCCATATCTGAGGTCTATTTTAGAAAATAATGTAGCTCTTCTGAGTTGATTGAAAAGATCATCAATCCTAGGTAGTGGGTACGTTTTCTTGATGATCATCTTGTTTAATTGTCGATAGTCGATACACACAGGAAAGGTATCATCTTTATTCTTTACAAACAATGTTGATTCTCCTCATGGGGACACACTCGACCTGATATACCCTTTATCCATAATCTCTTTTAATTTCACTTTTGACTCCACCAACTCTGGCATACTCATCCTATAGGGCACTTTAAATGTCAGTATTTCTCCTAGTACAAGATCTATGGAAAAGTTGACATCTTGTTTAGGAGGAAGTCTGGGTACTTCTTATGTAAATACATATTTGAACTCGTACAACATTGGGTGATCTTCAATCTTCAACTTATTGTTCTCTACTACATTTAGCACTTGTATTTCATACAAGGGAAACCCTTTTTGGCTAAATCCCTTGAGTTGCAGTGTTGATATTTGTCTCACCGATACAAGCTTTTGGATGCCCCATGACACCCTCAAGTTTCCTTCACTATCTTCACATTGTAGTGTTTTGTCATAGAAATCCAGTTTTTCCTTGTTGGTAGCCAACCAATCCATGCATATTAGCATTTCATATGACCCCAAAGGTAGAATATTTAAGGTTGCTTGTGTATGCAGTCCATTCATTTCAAATGGGCATGCTTCAATCATTTTTGTCACCTTTCGCTTGGTTCCTATGGCTAGATAAACTAACCATGAGTTTGCATTCTTCTTTATTTGTAAGGAACATGCTTCAACAAATTGGGATGAAACATAGCTAAGGTTCGAACCAGGTTCAATCAAAATTTAAATGGGTTGTTTGGCAATTTTACCTTCCAACTCCACCACTGAAGCTTGGTGGTTTTTTTGGCGATTCTCAATAACTGCATAAATTCATGGCACATTTATGGCTACATCACTGACATTAGTAGCCTCTTGAACATTGTAAAATTTATTGTTATCATGTCGCCTATGGTGGCAATCCCTCAACATATGTGATTCTCCACAACCCCAACATTGTAGAGGTCCTTTCTTTTATTCCTCTAATTTCCCCCTTACTTGTTGTGTTGGCTCATTCCCACTTTGAGATGGAAAATTTTGTTGGTGCATACTTCTATTCAGATGACTGGGTTGAGCACCTCTTTTTCGATTTTTATATTAGCATGGTTTAAATACCTTCCTCTTAAATCTAAGTTTATCCTTCCTTCTCCAATCCTTAAGAGGCTCATGCCTATGCTTGGATTGATCATAACAACATTTGGCCTTTCTAATGGTGTCCTCTAGTATAAGACAATGGTAATCTTATCCCATCCTGATAGGATTGTGATAATCCATTCAGGAAGCATTGTATCATCTCTTTCTCATCCTTGAGATAAGGGACATACCTTAACAACTCCAAGAACCTTTTTTCATAAGCATCCATGGTAAGTTTCCCTAACATGTGTTCATGGAACTCTTTAATCTTTCCATCGTAGTACTTCTCTGATAAATATGCTTTCCTGAAATATTTCTCGAACTGTTTCCAAGTTATCTTACTATCATTTAATCCTTTAACATTCTTGAGGTATTCTCAGCATATGGAATCTCCTCCACTCATATTAAAAATATTTATCTTTTCCTTTGAATTTTCTAAGTAATTATGTACTCGAAAACACTTCCTTAGTCCTAAAAACCAAGCCTCAACCTCCTCTCCTTTCTTGATTTCCCCATCAAAGGTAGGTGACTTTGCCTTCTTGAATTCCTCTGTGAAAGAACTCTGAGAGTGTCTCTTATTCTTCTTCTTCTTAGGGACACTTGACCCAGTGTCATTGCTAGACAACCCTTATGTAGTGGTCTTTCAACTAGATGACTCTATGGAAGAGTCTCCACTAACTCTGTCTTTCTTGGAATTTATGTGCATTTTCACGGAGGAAMTCATCCCCGCATTATTGTGAGTTGGACCATGCTTCTGAATATTAGATGGGCTCTACRKTTTCTTAGRTTGTTTTCATTTTGCATTATTGGTAGTTGGACCTTGTTGCAAGTGATTTTGGATCTCAGACAGACTCTGCAGTAGTACTACRTTTAATTCTTCCTACTAGGCTTGAGCTTTCATGAGCCTTTCATTGTATGTTTTCAGACTCATTATTTCTACCAAGTTTGGAGGGGTTACTCTAKCCCTCTTTCCATCATATTCCCCATCTYGAAAATGTGAGGTCTCTTCCATGMTAATATGCACCATTCACTTTTGTTTTCTTTTTATTCTCAGTATCTCCTACATGTTGAAACAATAAGCCACTATTAGCAAATCATCATTCAATATTATGTATAAAAARGAYTCTTCGCCTCACTAAGGCTTCATCCTACCTTAATAGTCCCAAACCAGGACTCTATTCTTGCTGCCAATCMTGTTCATAAATTGTTSTTAGCACACATTAGCATAGTTAAATTATTCGATGGGAATGRCATAAATTTCTATCACACATGATATTAAGAAATGCATGTATCCTTGTTGGCCCAATTTAGGMCTAGAGTTTGAACTCTGCTYTGATACCACTTTGTAACACACTCAACCTCCTAAACACACCTAGGCTAGTGGGATGCCAATTTTTTCTTCCCTAAGTGACTCTTTTCTCAAATATTAACCCYRAGGATGGAAACCTCTCATTCAGGGCCTTCCAATGGTTATCCTTACAACCAAAAAACTTAATTGTTGATTGATATTAGTRGCCCTCCAAWTCCCTAYAGACACRACATGATCCAAAATGCAATCTAGGGAAATCCYTCRACGGAAAACATTTGTGCGACCAGGGACKGAACTCGCTAAGATCAAAAATTTTGGTTTACTCGGGTGCAATTTAATCAAMAACTGACTATTGGTTGGACTCTTCTCGTTCAGGATATGGKTCATGCAACCCCAACACTTTCCTTCTGAACGYATCACTCCTAACTGATCCAAMGACTATGGTGGAGCTCATCCAATGGAYAKGATMTCCATTGGTTCACCAATTGGAAAGGTAATTTAAATGGATCTCTCGTGATYAGATTGATCTAACAGARRAGATTCAAGATGATCAACAATCCAAGTTCACTCAGTATTCTCTAACCCATCTGMTGGTTAATGACTCATCCAACCTTGGCCAATCRCTTAACAGGTGGAGTCCATAGAAATATCTATGACTCARACCTTTTCGAATTGACTATGTGGCAGATCAATGACCCACATTCACTYGAKCTCTYGCTATCGGAAAYACCACCTCCCATGGCTATATGGTTTTTCCCAAACRGTTCCTTCTGAACCAAGTGTTGATATTATGGTAGTTGCGGGAGGTATTAACYTCCATGTGTAACCTTTGGATAGAATAGTATATTYCGAAAGCAAGAGAAACCTTAAACAGATGGGTAGAAACCCTAGAAGACAAGTCGACTCAATAAAAGAATTAATATTAAAGTATTAGATTCTAAAAGGACAAGTTGGCCTAGACARGTGACAAGAACCACTATAAATAAGAGATGRTYTATCTCATTCGTACACACACTTCACACACWCTCTCAATCAAKTCTGGTGMAAGTTTGGAGGTGYAGTTGCAAGGATGAAAGGTGGATCTTCTAGGATGGTTCTTGGTCTCTCTCTCTAGYGCCATCTAGACTAAKATGTGCACCCTATCCTCTAGTATTTCTTGGTGGTGTTCTTGGTGATATTCTTGGTGGTATTCTTGGTAAGTGCAAMTGCAACTGCAACTACAACTACTACAACTGCACCTGTTGCAACTGAGTATTGTTCGTGTTTTGTGGATTTAGGAATTTATGTTTGGTGGACTATCTTTGGAGAAAGATGAGCTTTMTTGGTTATATGTTGGTTCTAGTGYTGCTTCCAGAATCATTMTATCTAGAAAAGGTTATGGTGCTCGGGGGTGGTTGTGTGCCTATGGTTGGGTGACAATAGTGATATTGTCTATGGTAAAATGAGCACATYRAATATTTTAACAGTTTATAGGCCTMGACCACCTTCAGAACAATCTAACCATTGGAAGGTAGCATGGTAGTTCTTTGTTAAGATTGTTGTGGCACYRGTTGCAAATGCATATAGGGTTTCTGATTGTGCAACTACAACAAACCCTAATMCAACTCTTTGGGAACCTTAAGTGAAGCGCTGGACCTAATTTTTGGATATTCTAGTGCGCCCTAGCCTAGCGCRCCCTTTGGTGTCCTCAGCCAAAAAAATGTCAAGTTTGAGTTTTTGGGTCAAATTCAAAGTTTGACTAGTCAAAGTCAAATTCAAAAGTTGATTGGTCAAATTCAAATTCAAAGTCAAAGGTTGACTTTTGGTCAAAATTGATTTTTGTAGTCAAAGTTGAAATTTCAGAGTTTCTAGCTTGTTCTAATCATTGAACCTTTTGATTCAGTTTCTAACCTCTTCTTGACAAGATTGTGTCTAGTTTCAAATCAGAAGACAAGTTGAATGATGCTGCAAATTTCAAAGGTATGCACTTGTATATGCTTTTCATGTTATATCAACTAGCAAACCATGAGTTTATTTTGCAAGGAATGTACAAGAGACCTTGTCTGAGCAATGATCTTGGATTCAATACATTTAGAGGAACAAGCAGTTGAGACTCCAGGTTCCGGGTTTGATTGATCAAATTGTTAAGTTTCAATTTTCACATATCAAGTTTGATAATTGCCAATAGTATAAGTAAACACTATAGTTGTGACAAAATTCTTTGAAAGGTTCTATTACTGTTAGGTATACTTGGTTGCATATAAGTACTGCTGATTGTACTTGTTTGCAAAATGAACTAACATCTCCTCTATGAGATATTTCTTGTTCCCGGGTAGGTCACCTTGGTAATTCTATGATTCTTGTTACCATAGATATGTTATTATAAAAATGTTATTGGAAATATTTTTTCTCTTGTTGTTCTTGTTCCGGGAAAGTCACTGAGAAGTAGCCAGAGTGACAATTGCAAACATGGAGCATATGACTTCATCAAGTGGAAAGGAAGGTGATCTCACCAAGTACTAATTCTAAAGGAAGCGGGGTAAGAAAAATAAGTTTTGGACACCATTCAGTACACCAAAGATGATTTCAAGACATTTTACATAGAGGTCGGGATTAGGAGGGAGCTCACTACTCCCTACAATCCTTTCAGAATGGTGTAGCAAAAAGAAAGAACTGATCCATTGAAGAATCTATCAAGGCAATGATGAATGACCATAATCTATCCATGTTTCTATGGGGAGAAGCAATTATGACAGTCGTATATGTTCATAATAGAAATCCTCATCATATATTGAAGAACATGACTTCAGAAGAATCTTTCTTCAGAAATAATCCAAGTGTTGAACACTTAAGGATCTTTGGTTGTCCTGTCTATATTCATGTTCCCAAGGACAAAATAAAGAAGCTAGAACCTTTAGGAAAGGACATATTTGTTGGATATAATGAGTCATCAAAATCTTACAGAATCTATGTTCTAGGTCAACAGAAGGTTGAAGTCAATAGAGATGTGATTTTTTATTGGCTTCAAGAAATCTATAGAAGATTCCATGGATCCCAATGATGAAGAAGAACATGAAGGTCCCAAGGAAGAAACTACATCTCAATGCAGAACCTTTCAACCTTGAAGAAGCAAGAAAGGATGGAAAGAAGCTATGATGGAAGAATATAAATCCAACATGAAAAATGATGTATGAGAAATTGTGCCTAGACCTGAAGGGAATTTGGTAGTAACTTCAAAATGCGTTCACAAGATAAAGCATGCAGTAGATGAGAGTATCGATAAATACAAGGTGAGATTCACAACTAGAGGGTTCTTCTAGCAGGAGGGAGAATAATATGATGAGACGTTTTTTCCATATATATCTCTATTAGAGCCATCATATCTCTTGCATCATCCATGGGTTGGAGTTTACATTAGATGGATGTAAAGACCACTTTTCTCAATGGAACAATTGAGGAAGAAGTATACATAGAGAAACCTCGTGTTTTTTAGGTACACCCTAGAGAAATCCATGTATGCATATTGAAGAAGGCCTTGTATGGACTCAATAAATCTCTAAGAGCTTGGTGCAGAGCCTCTCATTATTCAATGTAAGAGGGAGTTAGCCTCTAAATTCGATATGAAGGATCTTGGTCTCATGCATTATTATTTGGGACTAGAAGTATAATAGAATCATGGTGAAATCTTCATGTGGCAACATAAGTGTGTTGTAAAGATTCTTCAAAATTTTGGGATGATGGATTGCAAATCCATGGCAACTCCCATGGTTACAGATATGAGGAAGTTGAGAGACTCTGATTCTAATCTAGTAGACTTGTCCTTGTACCGGCAGTTGATTGGCTCATTTATTTATTTGGTGAATACTTGGCCAAACATTTTCTTTGCTATGGACACGTTGAGCCAGTTCTAGGTGGAACCTAGACATGAGCATTGGATAGTTGCAAAGCATATTTTTGAGATATCTTTGTGGGACGCTAAACTATGGTTTGAGATATGCCTCAAACAATGATGTATAATTGCATGGATTTACTGATTCAGATTGGGAAGGGAGTGTAGATGACATAAAGAGTAATTTTGGTGTATGTTTTAGTTTGAGATCTGCTATGATATCATGGGCTAGCAGGGAACAAAAGTTTGTTGCACTCAACACTGCAAAAGCAAAGTATATTGTAGCTTGTGATGCTCGTACTGAAGTAGTATGGCTACGTAAACTTTTTTTTGGACTATTTGATGTAGTGTTGGATTTGACTATGATATATTGTGATAATCAGAGTTGTGTGGAGCTCTCAGAGAACCCAACGTTCCATGACAGGTCAAAGCACATTGATATCAAGTACTACTTTCTCTATGATAAATTCCATAGGGGAGAAGTGATTCTCCAGTATATCTCCACTTATGAGAAGACAATTGATATTTTGATGAAGCCTCTATCCAAAATAAAGTTTGCATACTTAAGGGACAAGTTGGGACTTGTGGATATTTCTCCCTTGGTTGAAAGGGAGGAGATGACTTCCTCACTTGGGAGGGAGTGTTGATATGTGGCATCATATACTGTCAATGAGTTGCATATCTATATCATGCTAGTACAACTTAGGGATGGTCATACATCTTAGAGATGATGCTTAAATCATGTTAGTTATGATCATGCTAGTACATCTTAGATATGATATAAATGGTTGGAGTTGTGGATGATATAGTGGCTTGAGGTGCATCGTTCTAATACAACTTACAGGTGGACATACAACTTAGATATAATGTATTGACATCATGCTAGTACAACTTAGATACAATGCTAATGAGCCACATCATGCTAGATATGCCCATGCTATTACAACTTATAGATGGACATACAACTTAGATATGATGTATTGACATCATGTTAAATATGTTCATGCTAATACAACTTAGAGATGACCATACAAATTAGAGGAGATGCATATGGCTCATGCCATGCTAGTACAACTTAGATATGACATACAACTTAGATATGATACATTAGCATCATGCTAGATATGTCATGATAGTACAACTTAGAGATGATCATACAACTTAGAGATGACACAGTGAGGCACTAATCTACATCATGTGAGTACAACTTAAATATGGAATACAACTTAGGTATGATGCATTGGCATCATGCTAGATATGTCATGCTAGTATGACATAGAGATGATGTAGATGATACTCCATATCATTCCATTACAACTTATATATGATGCATTCACATCATGCTAGTATGGCTTAGAGTTGATGCAGTTGATGACATTGTTGATGCAGGATTATATTAGATGATATGATTTGATTGTCGTGGAGATTGTATGTCTCTGGATATTGGTTGTATGCTACTATGGTGGATGTGCTCCACTGGTAGTGATTGTGTGTCACCGGTTAGTAATTGTGTGCTACTAGGAGTGGTTGTGTACCACTGGATAGTAGTTGTGTACTACTATGGATAGACACAGTTATGTTCTATTGGATGGAATTGTAGCAACCGTATGCTACTATCCGACTTTCATGGAGACTATCACTAGTGTTGGAGGTGATTGCTAGCTAGATGGATAGTGAGATGATGCACATGCATCAATCTACATAATGTGAGTACAACTTAGAGATGGTGCATTGACACCATGCTAGTACAGATTAGAGATGATGTAGATGGTACTCCACATCATGCTAGATATGATCATGCTATTACATCTTAGATATGGTGCAAAGCATCATGCTAGTACAACTTAGATATGATCATACAACTTAGAGATGATGCGGTGAAGAGGATGGTTCTTGGAGCCATTGCGGACATTCAACATCTGTTGGGACAATCATTCTTCTAGGACGTATGTTCATATTAGATTAATGGTCCTTGTATCACTCTATTGAGTGATTGAATTATTTAGCATCATGCTCAATTACTCATATGGAGTATGGCCTCGAGAAATGATGTAGTTGATGCTATCAGATGATAATGATAGTGGTGGTCTTGCTCTTGAGTTGATCTACGTGATCATGAGATAGATTGTGTGGCTATGATGATGCTACTTGTTAATACCTCCCTAGCTAGGAGGGAGTGTTGATATTATGGTAGCTTCGGGAGGTATTAACCTCCATGTGTAACCTTTGGCTAAAATAGAATATTTGGGAAGCAAGAGAAACCCTAAACAAATGTGTAGAAACACTAGAAGACAAGTCGGCTTAGTAAAAGAATTAATATTAAATTGTTAGATTCTAAAAGGACAAGTCCTAGACAAGTGACAAGAACCACTATAAATAAGAGATGATCTAGCTCATTTGTACACACAGTTCACACACTCTCTCAGTCAAGTCTGGCACAAGTTTGGAGGTGCAACTGTAAGGATGGAAGGTGGATCTTCTGGGATGGTTCTTGGTCTCTCTATCTAGTGCCATCTAGACTAAGATGTGCACCTTATCCTATAGTATCTCTTGGTGGTGTTATTGGTGATATTTCTTGGTGGTATTCTTGGTAATTGCAACTGAAACTACTGCAACTGAGTATTGTTCTTGTTCTGTATCTTTGGGACTTTCTGTTTGGTGAGCTATATTTGGAGAAAGATGAGCTATCTTTGTTATCTATTGGTTCTAGTGCTACTTCCAGAATCATTCTATCTAGAAAATTTTATGGTGTTCGAGGGTGGTTGCGTTCCTATGGTTGGGTGAAAATAGTGATATTGTCTATGGTAAAATGAGCACATTGAATATTTTAACACTAGGGTCTCCAACAAATACAACGATCATCAGATTCTTGAATCCAATAGTTAGGGTTTCCTCAGAATCTTAGATCTGCTCGATAGTTAACAAGGTTAGTTAACTCATCCTGTAAACTTTCCATTCAAAGGCTTGGGAAAAACACAGGGTTACAAGTCCCATTAACCATGCATCCCATACATGTTATCCATGGGTATTCAACCAGTGTGGAAAGAGTCTCAACAGATGAACAATTTCATATTTTAGCATTCATTCAACATATTGAGCACTTCTTTCAAGAACAAAATGCAGGGACAAATATTCATAATCAAATAATCACCAGATACATTTAGAAACACTTATCTGCTTCAGATCAAATTCCAACCTACCAACTAACTAAGGGTGAATGCCTCTCCACCCAACCATAGGCTCTATTGTACCTTTTATTTCTACAGCAAGGCACCCATGTGTTGGGCCATAATACCACCAGGGCACTCTCATGGATGGGATTCCAGGTTAAGGGTCCAAACATGAAGGTTACTCTCCTTCATTAGTAGGAAAAAATAGAAATCCCCTCTCCCCACTGAGTTTCGGGCCACCGCGAGCTTACCAGGCACATTCCCAGTTGGATTTCCTCTGCACAAGAGAGCCCCTTCATTGTTGCATAGTCCCTCAACACCCTCCCTTTATTAGTGTCAGTTTCTTTCCAGCAAGCACAAACTCGTAACCATCTTTTTTTCAGTCTGGGTTCAGGTATTCTCTGTTCCAAATTGACCACATGCTCCTTGGGTAAGCTTCATATTTTCCTCACATGAACTTCTCAGTCCTTCCCTGATCTGCTCGTGCGTGTGCTCTATCTTCTATGATGGTCATACTCTGCTCTACTTCCTTTGTTGAGCTTCTCCCTCCTCTGAATCCACTCCCTCCCCATATTGGATCGTTCCCTTGCCTCGAGTTCCTCAGCTTGATTTTGTCAAAATCAGCCTCAGTAGTCAAGCTCCCAAATCGAAGGGGCACCATAGTACTTCCTAGCTCACAACTTCATCCAACGTCATCCTTCTCTATATGCATGTTTGAAGGCAGTCATAACTGCCCCAACTACCAGGTTTGATTTCCATTAACTAACTTTCTAGTGAATAGGGAAACACAGGGTACTTTAGGCATATTTGGTCATTTAAGGTTGTTCAGGAGGAGGTTGGATTTATTAGGTAATTAATACAATTCCTAGCTCCCCCTTACCCAGTCCCACTTGTGGTATCATGACCAATACTGCAAGGCTTCCCTCTTCAGTCAGCTGGTTGGCAATTTTCATTAATCATAAAACACAATTAGATTGTTCGTTAATTACAGTCATTAATCTGTAAACAAAGTTACCAACTTAATGAGAACTGTGACCTCAAAACAAGAACTCTAGCCCTTAAAACCCATATGTTTACATAAAAAAAACATGAAAAGCAACCCCCAAATCAAAAAGTGGTTCTACCGGTAGCACCATTTTTTGTGACCAGGTCAAAATTACAATTTTTTTCAAACATGGGCTTAAAGGATCAAATGGTTTCTCATAAAAACTTCAAAATCAACCCCCAAATCAAAAAGTGGTGCTACCGGCAGCACCACTTTTCTAACCGGGTCAAAATTACAACTTTTTTCAAGCATGGCCTTAAAACATAAATTAGTTGTTTGGAAAAACCATGTTTTTTCTAAAAGTTAAAATTGTAGCTAATTACGACCTAACCGAAAATGTGGCCTTGACAACAAATCCCTATGCAAATAAAAAACCCAAAATTGGATCCTAAATGATCACTTGAAATTTTATTTACTAACTTTTTTTTTTTAATTTACATTAAAAAATAA
>JZKD02S2192518.1:17910-31801 GCA_000966675.3 Picea glauca | reverse complement strand
ATTCTTCCGTGAGACTAGAAGAGAAGTCAATATTGACTTCCAAGATTGATCTATACAGATCAAGCATGTTGCAGATGTATAAAATCCTGATGTGTGTCTAGAGGATTCTCCCAGCGAGAGGGAGAAGACTATGACGAGACACTTACTCCAGTAATTGAAGAAATAGTTCCTATATTTATGAAGACAACCAGAACAACCATGATTCATATATAGTATGAGATGCAGGGGGAGCAATCCCCATATTTTAAATTGAGTGGCAGTTGGTGCATTACATTAGTTGGGTCATGGAGACATGACTACAATGAAAGATAAAGTTACATAGGATATGTTGCTTGGGCTACCCTGCGTTCTAACTACTATCCATAGAAACTAAGTTTCGACTACACTCTATCATATGGATCTTTGAATGGCCTTTTGCTAAAAATAGAACTGACTGCAATTGAAAGCATCATAGCCACTCGTCTTTTCCGCGACGTTTCAGTCATCAACAAGATCTCTTCGTTAGAAGATGATGTGTCATTGCTTTCTTTTGACAGGGCATTTGGATGGTCAAGTGTTTTTTCATACTCCTGCCACACATTGTAACGATCGTGATCTTTGTCGCGGGATCGTTTGCTGGTGCGTGCATGTGGAGGGTGACTGCAGACCATTGCAGGTGCGTCCAAAATGATGACCCCACCTAGGGAACAATGCCTCTTCTTCAAACTGTCGCATGTCTAAGGTACACCTGTCCTTCGCCATGATATTCCATCGCTGCATGTCATATGTTTTCCGCGCGAGTATTTGTCAGAGTCTAAGTCCGCGCCACGTCCGAGGAGACAAAAAAAAGGGTCGATCGATTGTAACGTCCCTGACCACCTAGGTCGGGCCACGATACACGAGAGAACACTTTTATTCTCTCTGTGGAACATACTGTAACATACCCAACATCCAACTGAGCTATGCCACATAAATGTTTCGAATTGCATGCAATTAAAACATACACACACACAGAACTCTTGCAGAAGCTTTGTATATAAAACGTAAACAGACAAATACGTTCTGTAAATGTACAGATTCACACTGAAATAATGGTAAACATATACAGATAATACCCATAAATATAAACACAGTTATAAACCACATGTAAGATAAACCCATAAAAATAAACACATAAATAACAATGCAGCATGTAATTTTATTACACAATTGACACTTATCTTGGTAAGAATATCACCAACTGCGTGCTAACCTTCCACGAACCTCCCAGCCTTAGACCACACTGCTCATCACTCTTAGCAGTGGATCACCCCCGAGCTGGGACTAAAATCCACTCGGGTAAAGGGGTTCCTAACCAAGCTAATGGATCATGGACAACAGGAAAGAATCCGTCACAGGTGCCAGCTCAAACTAACAACCTACAGTCCCTCATTCCCCACATGCTTGTCCCACCCCAGTAAGTGTGCCCCTTCTCTGCTCAATAGTCCTTCGACTGCCCCACTTTCTTTCCTGGCTTAAGCAACAGGCCAGACAGGAAGTCTCAGAGCCTTGTAGCTATAGTTTAGCACCTTCAGGAAATCAATTCCCAACAATTCTCTCACCTAGAGAATTTCTCACGGGCCTGACAACCCGCCTCTTCAATATCCCACGGGCCTAACAACCCACTTCTTCAATCCAACTCCCAAGCTAACCAGATACACAAACATAATGGCTATGGATACAAGTTCATGTATAGTGATAGGAAGGTACGTAAGATAGCTCAATGAGTGTGTGAATGATGATGGAATGGTTGAATGATGGAATGAATGAATTAGGGGAAAATGAACTAAGTCCCAACAATATGTATGCATGTCCCCAACTTGATACTTGTCATGTGGGAGCTACTTTGACCCACTTGTCCCCAACTTCGGAGCTTAGGATAAAATAATTATCCATACTTTATACTTTAAGAAATATGAATATAATATTCCTTTTTGGATTAATCTCCCTAGCTTGGCCCATTTCCTTAACTTTTATCCCCTCCCTTTCCCTAACTAGTGGAGTTTAGTCCCCCATACTCTTTTATCGTGGCCGGTCTGCGCGCAACGATGTAGTTTATATTAATGATGAGGTATATATACAAAAATAGGCACATTGGCCTTTAACATCTAGGCTCTCTGGCCTAATCATCACAAAACTGACTCACCAACCTAAAAAACATAGCATATACACAAAGACTTGCTGGCCTCAATATCGCGCTCACTTAAGATGTTGCATGCGGTATCCTGGAATGTGCACACTTCATCATTTTACTGCACAGTACATGTGCGTATTATATCATGAAAGGTGCTTACAAAAAGGATATCAAACAACTCATCAGCTTAAGTACATTTACATTTACATTTACATTACAATTAGGTTTGACCTAGGGATATTACAATCCCCTCCCCTTATTTATGCACTGTCCTCAGTGCATTATGTATTCATATACAACAAAATTTTAAAAAATCTACAAAAAGATGTGGGTATTCTGCCCGCATTGCATCCTCATGCTCACAAGTAGCGTCCTCAGGACCGTACCAGGTCCATTGGACCTTTACAATCCATATGGCCCGATTCTAGAGATCTTTGATTTTACGGTTCAAAATGCGTACCCGATGCACTTGAAAAGCGCCTTCTTGCTCCACTTGAATCACATTCCAATCAATAACATGATTAATATCAGGTATATATTTCTTGAGCAATGATATACAGAATACATTATGAACAGACATAGATGCAGGCAATGCAATCATATAAGCTATTGGATCAATCATTTCTAGGATTTCAAATGGCCCACAATAGCGAACTGCCAACTTTGAACAATTTCCCAACTTGAGGGAACTTCTGTTGGTTTTCACTTTCAGAAATACATAGTCTTCCACTTTAAATTCTCTGTGAGTTCTACCCTTATCAACATAGCTTTTCTGCCTGTCTTGGACAACCTTTAAATTTTGTTTTATCTTTATCATTTTCTCCTCCATTTCCCTGAGCAAATCTGGCCCAACCACTGCTCTATCTGTTGGGTTATTCCAGCTTACTGGTGTGTTGCACTTTCTTCCATAAAGTGCCTCAAATGGGCTCATCTTTAGAGATGTTTGGTACCCATTGTTATAAGCAAATTCTACCAAGTGTAGGTAGTCTTCCTTTTTTGATGGTTTATCCATCACATACATCCTCAACATATCCTTAATCACTTGATTCACCCTCTCTATTTGACCATCTGATTCTGGATGATAAGATGCACTAAAATTCAAATTTGTTCCAAATCCCTTAAAATCCCTTCCAAAATTTTGAGGTAAATTCTGGATCTCTATCAGACACAATTGTCTTGGGTATGCCATGTAATCGAACAATTTCTCTCATATAAACATCAACAATGTTGGTTGCCTTGTGAGCGATCTTAACTAGAATAAAATGGGTAGCCTTAGTAAGCTTATCCACCAGTACCATGATAGAATCATGTTGCTTGTTTGTTCTGGGCAGTTTGGTGATGAAATCCATTGTTACAACTTCCCATTTCCACTCAGGAATGGGTAATGGTTGTAGCAAACCAGCTGGGTGTCTATGCTCAACTTTTACCTTTTGACATTCCAAACATTTGGCAATAAAATCAATCTCTTTCTTCATCCCTGGCCAATAATATTGGCTTTTGACAGTTGCAATAGTTTTCTAATTACCTGGGTGCCCAACATAAGGTACATTATGTGTTTCTCTCAATATTAGATTTTTCAATTCCTGGGAATTTGGTACATAAATTTTGCCCCTGTACGTGAGAATTTCATCATGATCTAGCTTATATTCTTCAATTTTCTGTTGCAAAATACCTTGCTGTAATTTTGCCTCTAATTCCTTATATTGTAAATATAATTTGGCAGCCTCTATAATTTTGTTCTTCAAATCTGATTGGTACATGCTAATGGTTGTAGCATGCAATTCATGCACTCTTCTGCCAAGTGCATTAGCCACTTTGTTCTCTTTCCTCTTGATATGCTTTATATCAAAGTCATATTCACTTAGAAATTCTAGTCTACTTTGCCTAGCATTTAGAGTTGGTTGATCAAATAAATATTTCAGACCATTATGGTCTGTTCTCAGCTCAAACATTTTTCCCATGAGGTAGTGTCTCCATTTCCTCAAGGCATGCACTATGGCTGCCAACTCCAAATCATGAGTGACATAGTGTATTTCATGCTCTTTCGATTTCCTTGATTCATAACATATAACAAACCCATTTTGATTGAGGACTCCACCAAGTCCTTCTTTACATGCATCTGTTCATACAATGAAGTCTTCATTTGGGTCTGCAATCCTTAGTATTGGAGCACTTGTTAATAATTGTTTCAAGTGTTGGAAACTATTTTCACAATCTAATGTCCACTGAAATTTCACACCCTTCTTTTGTAAAGAAGTGATTGGGTGTGCAATCTTTGAGAATCCTTCAATAAATCTCCTATAGTAGCCTGCAAGGCCCATGAATGATCCGAGCTCTGTCACATTCTTTGGCGCTGATCATTCTCTAATGGATTCTATCTTCTCAGGATCCACTACTATCCCATCCTCTGAAATGATATGTCCCAAATAATGAATTTGCTTCTGATAAAATGAGCACTTGCTCAATTCGGCATACAACTGATGCTCCCTTAATACTTGCAATACCATCCTCAAATGATGCTCATGCTCTTCTTCTGATTTAGAATATATAATAATGTCATATAAAAAGACAATGACAAACTTATCTAAATATTCTCGGAAAACACCATTCATTAAGCACATGAAAACATCTGGTGCATTTGACAACCCAAATGAAACCATTGTGAAATCATAATGACCATACCTTGTCTTGAAGGTGGTCTTGCTGATATCTTCCTCTTTAATCCTTACTTGATGGTATCATGACCTGAGATCTATCTTTGAAAATATCTTTGCATCCTGCAATTGATCAAAGAGGTCATCAATCCTTGGCAAATGATACTTGTTCTTCACAGTCATTTTATTCAATTGTCTGAAATCAATGCACAATTTTAATGTCCCATATTTCTTCTTCATGAACAAGACCGGGGCACCCCAAGGTGACACACTTGAGTGTATATACCCCTTATTCAAAAGTTCTTCAAGTTGCATTTACAACTCCTTCAGCTCTGGTGTACTCATTCTGTAAGGAGTCTTTGACACTGGAGTTGCTCTAGGCATTAAATTTATAAAGAAATCAATATCTCTCTTTGGGGGTAGTCTTGGTACCTCCTTGAACACATCTTAAAAATATTCCAGGACTGCATAATCTTCCAAATTTGGCACCTTATCTTTAGGTGTCTCTTCTATATGAGTTGCAAATATTTGACACTCGTTTCTGTAACATTTCTTCAACTGCAATGGTGAAATTTCTCTGATGGTTATTGCCCTGGGAATTCCCTGCACTTTCCTTAGGCTCCCTTCCTCGTCTAAGCAATTAAATGCCTTGTTATGACATTCTAGGATGGCATGATGCTAGTTCAACCAATCCATCCCAATTAGACAGTCATAGGAACCTAAAGGCAAGATGTTCAAATCTGCCCTGGTGTTTAGCCCATTTATGTCCATAAGACATGACTTAACCATCTCATTAACTTTTATTTTGGCTTCGGTAGCCAATTGCACCAACCAAGATTTTCCATGCTTGCTTCTTGGCAAATGCAAACTTTCCACCATCTTAGGATCTATATAACTATGACTAGCTCCTGAATCAATTAAAATAGCAATGGTTGGTTGTTGATCATACCTTCCACTTCAATCATATGTGGCTGATACTTTGCTTGCTTGTTGTCCAAGGCTACATAGATCCTTGGTACATTTCTTCCCATGTCCTCCGCTGTTTCAACTTGATGTGCATTGTGAGCATTCCTTACTTTTTCACCTCCGTGAGGACAATCTCTGAACATATGATCACCTTTACAACCCCAACATTGAATAGGTGGCTGCCTTGGCCTTTGACCCCTTGTCTCAATCGTTCTAGGTTCCCTAGAAGTTGGTTGTCCTTGAGTATTATTTTTGAAGATTGGTGGCTTAGTTCCCTTCTTCCTCTGATCCATCTTGAATTTCTTTTTGTTTTTCCAAGCTTTTTGGAAAGTTGGCCTTGCTTTTTGCTGATCATATAGGCATTTAGCTCACCTTATGGTCTCCTCCAATGTCTTTGGATCATCATACTATATTTTGTCACTGATGAATGATGACAATCCACTCAAATACCTTTGAATTTTAACTGTCTCATCCTTGATGAAAGAGACATACTTCAACAGTTCCAAAAACCTTTTTTCATATTCATCTATGTTCGTACTCCCAAGCTTGAATTCAAAGAACTCTTTCATTTTCTTGTCATAGTATCTCTTAGTCAAGTATTTCTTCTCAAAATACTTCTTGAATTCCCTCCAAGTGACACTTTTCTCTTTAATGTGTTGCATCTGCACAAGTTGATCCCACCACATGGATGCCTTTCCCTTGAGTTGATATATGGAAATTCTATCTTCCACATGAGAAGAATAATTATGCAATTGAAAATACTTTCTCATGCCCAACAACCATGTCTCTGCATCTTCATCCTTCTTGTGCTCACCATCAAATGTAGGAGGTTTGATTTTATTCATTTTTCCTCATAGCTCATCCATCATAGACCTTCTATGCTTTCTGACAGGGGATGGACTTGAGCTGTTGTATGCTCTCTTGTTGGAATGCCTCGGGGAGTGATGGTGATGTCTACTAATACTTCTTGTTCTTCTTTTCTCATCAGGAGACCTATGACTTCCTGATTTTCTTGAGCCACTCTCCATATCCAACTTCTTTTCTATTATGTTCAAGCTCTGCAATAACTTCATTTTGAATTCATCCTACTTCTCCTTGGCTCTCATAAGTATTTCATTATCAGCTTTATGCCTTTGGATATCCTTCTGCAAATTTTAATGGTCTCTACCATATTAATGTTTTCATCCCTTCCTTCTCCATGTCCATTGGAGTTTGTTCCTTTAATGCCCAAATGGACATCCATCCCTCTAATCTCATCTTCCTGGCTGTAATTCCCCTATGCCTCTTCCATTACTATGGACTATGTGTTGATCTTGAACTGATCTAGTTGTTGTTGACTCTGCAAAATCTGCAGCCAACAAAACTTTGTCAGACTAACTGTTTCAACAATTTCATGAAATTATGAACCATTCTGGTTCAATAATATATCATAATTATTTCTTCTAATTTCCAGAAAAATTGAATGCCCAGATCAATTTTCTAGGTGGATATTTAGATTCCACTGTCCAACACCTTTCCAATGCCTGCTCCCATGCTCAATTCCGAGTCTTGAGCAAAAATTTATGGTTGTTTGAAAATTGCCCATTAATTTTTCTATTCATTTTTCAACTAGGCGCAACTCTGCGCTGTAATTATGCAATTTTGCACCTACTCTATTGGAGTTTTCGTAGGATCTCAATTGAGTTTCTTCATATACATATTATGGACACTGTGTCCAAGTTTCACCTTTTTTTGGGTTCCTGGCTGCTAGTTACAACCTGCTGAAGTTCTAGGCCAATTCTTGTTTTTGGTATGGAATGCTACAAATACCTTCTTTGCCATTTTAAACAATTTTAACATGCCCAGAAATTTAATTCAGCTCTGGGACTGTTTTATATGGCTCAATAGTTTTCCATTAACTGCTCCTGCACCTCAATATGATTCTGGAGCAAAAAGTTGTGGCTCCTTGAAGTTAGATGGGTCTTAAAATTTACCCTCCACTGTTTGTGCTGTAACTTTCTCATAAAAGTTCCGTTTGACGAACGGTTTACACCATTAGAAATCTCTCTCTGAGCTCCTTTATTTGAGCTACAAAGACAAAGTGTGTCTTGGCACATTTTGTTCTCGTGGTTTTCGAGTACCTAAAAATGCTCTTAAGGGCCTCAAAAACGCGCTGCAAAAAGATGATGTTCAAATAATATAAAACATCACAGAAAATCACTGGTTTTGTGTTGTTGTTCACCCTCCAAACGACTTTGCGCGCACAAATTTCAACCTGTAACCCATATTCACCATGCACAACAACAACATAAGTTAAATCATGCTCCACGCATCCATTACTACTGTGTATCACTTCTCTATCGCACCAATAACTGGTGCGCACTACTTTTCCGTCACGCGCCAATATTCACCGCGCATAGTTTTGGTTCTTGCACTATTACCTGTTGCACGCAATTTTTGTATCGCGCGCTGATATTCCATGCGCAATTCTCTCTACGCGTTATACCATGCCAAAGTTTAGTACGCCCCCACTGCACACCAATAGTCTGCGCACACCATTTACTACACTGTCACGTGACAACTTATACTCATACTGCACGCGCACCAACCAAGCTCCTTTGCGCTCTGACAATACTTCGCACACCACGCGCGCCATTATTATGTGTGTGCACACTGCACACACATTTTTATGCGTATGCGCACTGCGCAATACTAGATTTATCGCGTGCACCCGCACTCCAACATTTTTCCGCGCGACACCAAAATTTAGCGCACGCACCCACACACCAACATTTTTCCGTGCGGTGCCAAAATTTAGTGCGCACACCCGCACACCAACATTTTTCTGCGCAGTGCCAAAATTTAATGCACGCACCCACACACTAACATTTTTCCACGTGGTGCCAAAATTTAGTGTGCGCACCCGCACACTAACATTTTTCAGCGCAGTGTCCAATTTTTACATATCACAAGCTTTTTACTACGCAACATGCATTTTTAGTGCGCCCATCTGTGCACATTCATTTTTTTATGTGCATCAATTCCTCGTGAATTCCGCTCTAGAATTTGGGGCTTTTGCTTAACTTTTTCCCCAAATTACCATAGAAATTCTGCAACAGTGAAATTTGTTCAATTTCACCCCGATAACACCATTTCAACCTCTGCAACAACAAATCGTTGTGGGTTGACATTTCTGGAAAGGATTTATCCCAACTCAAGTCACGAATTGAGATTTTTAATTACTAATCTCGCTCCATTTGTCATGGCTTCACTCTAACTTGAAATTCGACCAATTCCAGGTCCAAATTTGTTAGAACATATATTAAATCAATAATATCTCACCACATGGCCGAATTTCTCTATTTTCCCATGAATTTAACAACAGAAATTGAGACTTTTTCTGAATTCCGACCAATTGTTGTTACTTTTTACCATGGATGCTCTACAAACTGAAATTTGACCACTTCGAAATAAATCCTCTGTGACATTTCGCTTCAACTCAACTTGCCCGACCCAGCCAAGCTCAGTGTTAAAAACCGAGGCTCTGATACCATACTGTAACGTCCTCGACCACCAAGACCGAGCCACGATACACGAGAGAACACTTTTATTCTCTATGCAGAACATACTATAACATACCCAACATCCAACTGAGCTATGCCACATAAATTTTTTGAATTGCATGCAATTAAAACATATACACACACATAACTCTTGCGGAAGATTTATATATAAAATGTAAACAGACAAATACGTTCTGTAAATGCACAGATTCACACTGAAATAATGGTAAACATATACATGTAGCATATATAGGCAATGCCCATAAATATAAACACAATTATAAACGACACATAAGATAAACCCATAAAAATAAACACGTAAATAACAATGCAACATGTAATTTTATCATATAGTTGACACTTATCTTGGTAAGAATATTACCAACTGTGTGCAGACCTTCCACGAACCTCCCAACCTTAGACCACACTGTTCATCACTCTCAACAGTGGATCACCCCCGAGCTGGGACTAAAATCCACCCGGGTAAAGGGGTTCTTAACTAGGCTAATGGATCATGGACAACAGGAAAGACTTCGTCACAGGTGCCAACTCAAACTAACAGCCTACAGTTCCTCATTCCCCACATGCCTATCCCACCCCAGGAAGTGTGCCCTTTCTCTGCTCAACAGTCCTTTGGCTGCCCCACTTCCTTTTCGGGCTTTAGCAACAGGCCAGACAAGAAGTCTCAGAGCCCTGTAGTTGTAGTTTAACACCTTCACGAAATCAATTCCCAACAATTCTCTCACCCAAAGAATTGCTAACGGGCTTGACAACCCACCTCTTCAATATCCCACGGGCCTGACAAACTGCTTCTTCTATCTAGCTCCCAAGCTAACCAGATACACAAACATAATGGCTATGGATACAAGTTCAGGTACAATGATAGGAAGGTACGTATGATAGCTCAATGAGTGTTTGAATGATGATGGAATGGCTGAATGATGGGAAAATGAACTAAGTCCCAACAACATGTATGCATGTCCCCAACTTGACACTTGTCATGTGGGAGCTACTTTGGCCCACTTGTCCCCAACTTTGAAACTTAGGATAAAATAATTATCCGTACTTTATACTTTAAGAAATATTAATATAATATTCCTTTTTGGCTTAAGCTCCCTGGCTTAGCCCTTTTCCTAACTAGTGGAGTTTAGTCACCCATACTCTTTTATCGTGGTCGGTCTACGTGCAACGATGTATTTTATACTAATGATGAGATATATATACAAAAATAGACGCATTGGCCTTTAACATCTAGGCTCTCCGGCCTAATCATCACAAAACTAGCTCACCAGCCTAAAAAACATAGCATATACACAAAGGCTTGGTGGCCTCAATATCGTGCGCACTTAGGATGTTGCATGCGGTATCCTGGAATGTGAACACTTCATCATTTTACTGTGCAGTACATGTGCGCACTATGCCATGAAAGGTGCATACAAAAATAATATCAAATAGCTCACCAGATTAAGTACATTTGCATTTACATTACAATTGGGTTCAACCTAGGGATATTACATCGATCATGCGTCTGGTCTAGTTTGCAGTTTGGATACTCGAAGCTTTCTCCTGAGAGACTAGTTTCGCCTTCCAGGTTCATCACTTCCCTTTGCAGAACTGCATTCCCATTCAACTTCTTTTGTGCTCGGGCCCAAGATTCCTACCACTTCGCGCACCTTTCCTTATGCTCTAGGATGTCTTCATGGCGCAACGCGTATCGGTTTTGTGCGTGGTGGATTTTGTGTGGACCAAAGGTGGTAATCTCAATTGACCTGGGCCTACGAGAAGAATTACAGGCGACGTGTAAAATTGACTGATGAACCGGGATGCATGTAGAGCACTCGAAATTTATAATTGGGTGGGCGAGAGATGGGAATTTGTCGGGGAAAACTGAATTCATGGCGACTGGAGGTTTCAGAGTGAGCTTGGATATTTTCGCAGTGCATCCACTCGACTAGTACACTTTGGCGTGTGTGAAGTATCGTTGATAAGAGATGTAGGGCATATATGATACGAGCACCATGATATTTCATTCTCTCTGGCTTCATAATGAACTGATGATGGTCACTTCGTCCGCCAAAGCGACTTCTATTTAACCATTTGCCTCGACTTTAGGCACATAATACCTTCTCTTCTGATAGGACCCGACTCTTTGGGAAAAGACCTTTACCCCTTACACATGTTTTGGTTCTGACATCCCTTCCTGACTCCAAGTGCCAACCGACCACTTGCTGACTTCAACCCATTTTCTTTTCGGTACCTGACCTCATATGCTTTGACACACGTACTCTGACTCGACTAAGACCAACTCTAATTGAAAAAATGACGACGCTAATAGAGATATGAATCAAGAAATTAAAACACTTCAAAGCTCTACAAGCAAAGGTCGAATGAATGGAATAATTACAATTTTTTTTTGGAAAAGGAGGGGATGTGACCCCACTCCCCATCCGACTCAATATTAATGACGATCTCATATTGAATTTAACATGTGGTTCTTAGTTTGTACCCTTTCCACGAGGCTCCATCCCCCTTAGCACATGTTATCACTCAGTCGCGCGATGGGAATTAAAGGAAGAATTGACGACATGATGACAAAATATGGGATTACTCTCATGTCCATCACCAAAACTCCCAGATCCACCCCCTTCGGCTCCTTCAGTGTTGTAATCCACATGAGACCTAAAGTGCGACCTTTTGTAATGGATACGAAGCACGACATGCCACCACCAACGATATCATTGTAGTCTAGTCCCTTGTGCATGTCGTAAATTGGAGCCAGGTATATACTCATGGTAGTGGTGAAGAAGTCTTAGGGATTTATTTGGCTTATATCTTTATTTCTAAGCATTCAACTATCGTTCCTCCTTTCAGCCCATAATTGTTTGTCCCCGACAACCTCTAGTCATGTGGTGTAGAAGCCAAGCCCCCTATGATTGTACGAAGTGCAGAGTGGAATAAATGGAGAACGAAATAAAGCTACACTAAAAAGAAATGATATCCCTCAGAGCATGCCCATTTGGAACAACAACTTTAGGAACAAGAGGAAAGGCGGGATAAAGAAATGGCTATCGTTCTTGGCACATTCAACAAACACTCAGACCAACTTCACTCACTCCGTAGGAAAATTTAGTGCACTCATTTAGACGCCCCAACTTAGCAGAATCCAATTCCATCGGCATGTTCATAGTCTTTATGTGAATTAATTCAACCCCTGTATCCTTTACCTAAACAAAAAACTCCAGAGAATGCTCTAGATGTGGTAGACATTGAGCTCAAGGTCAATTAGACAAAATTTTTCTTATGTAGTGCAAGTTTGTTTTATTACTCTCCTCTTATGTAAAGGTTTATACTTGGAAGGTTAGCTATAGTTTTCTTGTAAATTTTGTTAAGACAAGGTGCTCCTTGAGAATTTGTAAGGCTTTATGTAAAGGTTTATACTTAGAAGGTTAGCTATAGTTTTCTTGTAAATTTTGTTAAGAAAAGATGCTCCTTGAGAATTTGTAAGGCTTTATCTTTATTGAAGGTCTCAAGCATTTTGAGTTTTTGTACTATTTGACCGATTTTGTCTCTATACGACCTCTTTTATAATAAAATCTTTCATGTTAAAAAGAAAATAAATTGTGCATTTTTAAAAATGTAAACTTCTGTTTTTTAATAAATATTAATTTTTTTTATGTTTTTTAATAAATATTAAAAAAATAATAATGAAAGAGTTGAAAATTGTAATCCTTCTCTTCAAACTAAAGGGTTTCTCTAAAGTCATTTCATAACAATGTAATCTTTTTAGGTAGCGTTATTTAAAAGTAATATTAATCGAAGCATCGAAATTGTGATCCATGTCTTCATAATATGCTTTTACTCCATAATCATTTCATATAAATGTAGTCTTTATTCAAATTTAAAAAATACATATAAAGCAACCTTTGTTGATTGCCCTAGTGATGAGCGCATTTGGTAAAAGAAACTTATTGAGGCACATGCTCGTGAGGCCCACATGAAGAGCCATAATTTCCTTCCGAAAGTGATTTTGGACTTTTTGGTACATTGAAGGAGCTTATATAATCCAATAACGTGACTTAGGGAACTCAACCCCAACCATATTAGAGTTACCTTTTGACAAGGAGCTTATATATCCAATAACGTGACTTAGGGAACTCAACCCCAACCATATTAGAGTTACCTTTTGACAATATGCTTTAGTTACTTTTGACCATGTCCACATGGTCCTTTCCCTTTTTGTGACTATATGATGTAGTGCTAGAGATAGTTTAGCTTTTGACCATGTCCCAAGGGTCCCTTCCTTTTAGTGAGTTTATGATGTAGTGTGGGCCAAATGGCATATTGACAATTTGTCATCAATCTTGGATAGAAAGATCGCATTATTAGGTATATCCAAGATCACATTATTAGGTAGTGATTTAACAGAGTAAGGTAGAAGTTTTAGTAGGTAAAGTGATTGGTACATGTTTGTCTTCATTGGAATTTGGTATTATTGGGTGTTTAAATAACATAGTAATATTGCATACTATATATATTACTTTACTTTTAGGTATATTGAGTAGAGTTATATATATTAC
>JZKD02S2192518.1:0-12445 GCA_000966675.3 Picea glauca | reverse complement strand
AAAGTCTTGTGGTTGCCTCAAGCATGCCACATCCAACTCTACCTTTTGCATTTGGACTAAGTTCTATATGTATAGATTTGCACATATTAGTGAGTTGACATACCAAGTGAATCTTATAATAAATAAAACATCATTTGTTTTCTTTTCATATAATAAAGAACACTTCCACTCTTACCCATTGCCATGCTACTTAGAACTTTACAATTCAAGATAATTTATCCCAACAAGGTTTCCTTATAGGTAATGGATGTGGGAGGGAACTGACCACAATAGGAAACAATCCAATCCTAAGGAAAGTTAGTAAAGGAACATAACTAGAAGAGACATTTGAGAGTTTTATCTCTACCACACAAAGAATATTTTGGATACAACACATCCACGTGAGTCAATCTCCTACCAACATGTATACCATAGGTAGAGGGTGGGTGCATGAGTTTTCTCCCTGAAATTGTTGCAATGGAAATGTGTGCTCATTGTGAATTTCAATAAGAGATACATTTCTATTTGAATAGTTTTGGCCTGCCAAACCTCCACGCACAACTCATGTATGCCTCCACGTTTCCCTCCACATGGGGTTTGAATTTTTATTAAAACAATAGACATGTGTACACAAGAATTATGAAGTGCACATGTTTCTATGTGTAAAAACAAATTGATTAGGAACCTCTATGCTTTTTGATAGACTCGACGATACCTATAATCAACCATAATGGTATATATATATTGAGTGACATATTATATTCATAACAAATGACAAAACATTGTTGTTGAAATAACAATTTATAGAGAGTGGAAAGGTAAATAGAATTTTCCAAAGAATTTGATCATTAAAGGAAGTAGGTTAGAAGCATTTCTTCATTTAGAAACTACATATTGGATACATAATTAGAGAGGATATTTTAGATACAAAATTATAAAATATATAAAATTAAAAATCATGTAAAATCCATTTAAATATCACTCACATTCATAGTGCTATTTTTCCACTTCCCTTGTACTTATCATCTTGGCAACACGAAAAACTACAATATGCACAAACATTGATACCTTGAATATTAAAGAATTAAATTATTTATCTATCCATGTAAATTGATGATGAAAATTGATCATGGAAAATAATTTACATTAGAAAGCAATGAAGAAAAAATTAACTTAAACAAGGATCATAGTAGCATGAGGGGTTCACTTAGTAACTTATGTTATTGGATAAATCGGTGAATGCGGACATAAACTAATCTCCCTAGTCCACCTGGATTTATAACAAAACAAGACAGGACATGACACTTTCCCTAAGTTACTATCATTGAATATACTACCAAAGAAGGAATGGATGACATACTTTTAGATGTCACTTCCTTATATCTTTGTTGTCCCTGCTTCGCCCCGATGCTCTTATGAGATCAGATCTGCAATGACACGAACCAGCCAAAGTGAAAGCAACAATAATAGATTCAATGAAAACCTAAACATGTGATCAAGGAGTTATGCAATAAAATGCTAATAATTTTATGGGAAAGAAACATGTCACTGTATTATATTAAGTAAAAGTGGAAGATACAACCAAATTTCCTTGATTTCACAAGTTCCCTTTCAGTGGTCCTTTGTTCCAACACACATACACTTGCTTTGAATTTGTATGAAGATGGTCCACAAAAGCTTGATGGAAAAATGGAGACCTCAAGCATCAGTTTCAACAGGATCCTTCACACAGTCTTCAACCTATTCTTTCATCAATTCTTTGCTCAATCTTGCTTAACATTTTCCATGAGAAACCCATCCTTATATAGGAGAAGATGAAGTGGTTAAAAGGATGAGGATGATCCCACCAAATCAGAGAAGCCAGTAGGATCACAACCATATGTACACCACCTCACATTCTAGAAGATTCTCCTTCTAGAATCTTCGTGAACTTCATTTCTTTAGCTTCAAACACCATCACACCTTGCCTATACAACAACCTATAGAAACCTCGTGAGCCAGGTATAGAGCAGCCTGTGGAAATTAAGGGTTTCTGCACTGTGTACTATTGTTAGCCTACAATGTCATTCTAAAAACATGCCTTGTAGAGGAAGAACTTAGTCATTTTTCTCATGTAAAAGATTGTTTTGAGAGTCTGAACACATATTTGTAGAATCATCATTAGAGTGACCAAAATAATGCCCCCCCAAAGTATGAGGCTAGAGCTCATGACAACTGAAATACTTTGTAAAATGCGTGTGTGTGTCGGGAACAAGGAGCGCATCAATCGAGAACCTGCAAACAATCAAGCATCTACACAATATTATACCATTTCTGAGGTAGGCATTTCCATGCTCAGACTACAAGTGATTTGAATCATACATGTCATTCATGGCCACCAATTATATATTGTGGATCCATGTCATCGAAACGATACATAGCCACCAAGAATACACTGTGGATCTATGTGTTAACAAACTTGAAATCAAGACATAGCCATGAGACATACAAAGTGGATCTATGTGTCAATACAAATCATAAATACTCCATCACAACCTGGACCAAGATGATGAGATCCAGGGTCTTCAATCCTGTTCTCTGTAAGTACGAATCTAACCATGCGATTACATGTGCTGAAGTCAAACAGAAACCACTTGATTACCAGTTATTGATGGAGACTGTTAACAAGTGCGAGGGAAATCACCATTGATGTCAATGAATCCCAAGGCATCTTAGTACAATCCAACGAATGTGAATAAATGAGCTGAATTCGAACACTTGAGGGAATCTTTCGATCATGGACCAATGATGTGAATCCACTGTCGAAAGTGAAGAAACCTACCATTGAGGCATGCAGGATCTAAGGTACTAAATGATTTCTAAGTATTGTTTCTGGATGATAAGTTGAAGTCGATAGGAAAAGACTTGTCACAGGAGGGCCTTGATGTATCCCCCATCAATGACACAAAATAAGTAACAGATTTAGGGTAGATCAAAGTATGAAAATGATTTGAAACTGACACAGGGAAGGCCGACATGGTAGGAATTGAAAATTGCAGATGGATGACTCGATAAAGGGCTTGTTTGGACTTCTCTTGAACATATGAATGACATGACAATGGTCTTGGCAGCATTGAATCAAATACAGAGACATGTTTATTTTCCAAATTCCCCCCCACCATTTCTGGCGAGTACCTCCTTATTTTTACACAATCTTGAGGAGGATAACATATGTTTGTTGATGTAAGCTCATCCTTCGGACGAGTCCCTCAGAGTATGTTTAACAAACCCTAAGAAGGAGTGGTTCGATCATGTATGGGTCTTTCAATGTTTGTTTAACAAGTCCAAAGATAGGAAACTCAGGGACTTTTCATGTTTTGAGAGTCTGAAAAACACTTAAAGAGAACTCTCCCATTTCTTTTTTCGTAAAGTAGTTTGATGGGACCAAAAACGTGATAAACTATCGCCCATCAAACGTTTTCTTCAAATACTTTTACGAGCGTGAAAAGAACAAGGTCGCTCGACAATCTTTTCGTTTTTATGGAGCGTGAAAAGAGTTTAAAGGATACTCCATAGGTTTCGTTTTTTGTATTACCATGACGAGTACGAAAATATGACAAAAGTATACTCGGTTGTGTTCTCATCGATTTTCGAGCAAGAGAACGAACAAAGACTAGGATCGAGGTTTTTCTGAAAAACTCTAAAAAGTACTTGTAAATAAAAAATATAAAAACAAATCACGAAAAATCTCCATATTTCATTGTTCAAGATTCCAATTATTCTATTTGCGAGAAAACAAAATACTCACGAGAGCATTAAACCTTTAGGCTTTTGATAAAATCCATTTAAATAATATAAAATATTAATAGAAAAGGTAAAAAGTGAAATAAATAGGAGTAACACTCTTTTTACTATTTCATTTGCATTTTGCCCAAAACTTGCCTAGAAACTTTGTTTTTACCTCAAACTTTGGCTGTCGATTGCGGGAGGTACGGGTGACCACTCAACGAACAACTTCCATCAAAACGGTAATCTCCTTGGCCTCTTGATTTTCATCGGATTAAATTTCCTTTTTATTGGTTTATAATGGATTTTTGAGTTAATTTGTAGGCTGGTAGGCACGTACTGGGGCCGCTGTAGGTGACCAGTATTAGGACCTACGGAAAACAATGATTTCCATAGGCACCCTATGGCTCACCTACAAAAACCCTGCACTGTGTAAAAGCTTTTCTCGCGGCGACCAAAAACCCAAAAATCTTTTCACGCGTTTAGCTAATAGAAATTTTCCAAAGCAACAAATGAGGATGCTAACTCCCTTTTATTGCCTCAATGCAGATATTTGATCATCAAAATGATGGAGTGGAGGGAGAGGGAGCATGAAGATGACGAACATGATGCTTTGAATGACCCGGGAACTGTGAATCCCCTCTGACAATGCGGATTACTAAAATTTTTTAAAATCCAGGGCATGAGAGCCCAATTGAGGATATTGGAGTATCTGGTCCACATGTGGGATGTGGACCAACAAGTGTTTCATGTGGGTGCCCACGTACTATCCTTAGATATCGAAGATGTCTATTTCTTGATAGGGTTATCTCATTATGGGTCTCATGTGACTTTGACAGGAGGTAGAGGTGGTGGTCTACCAATGAGCGAGTATCTCCATTGATACTGTGCTCCTGAGGCAAAGAGACGCAAGGGAAAAGTTGCTATCAGGGGTGTCCAATATTTACCCCTCCAGACTATTCTTTTTACCATTGTACGTATGGCGGGGAGGGCATCTCCTCACATGGCCCTCCAAATCTATTTTCAATATGCCGTGGAGTGTATGGAACCTAGGGTGTTCAACTGGAGCAACAGAGTCCTACGCAACATGAAGACACAACTAACAAAATGCAAGAAGGGGGACCTAAAGCAATTTGGGTATGGATATATTTTGGTGTCTTTATTTTTAGAGAGGGTCCCCCATTTACATTTACAGGTAGAGTGGGGCATATTGGCCCCACGAGACCCAAGGATGAAGAGGTGGTGCGACCTCATGGATCGACATGTAGCAGGTCCCATCATCAAATACAAGGATGCATTCTTTGACTGGTTGAGGCATCAGATCCTGATGGTGGACGATTATGCATATGTCGGGTTGGATTTCAGAGGCGACCCTGACTTGGTTCTACCTAAGGGATTTTAGTGGGGAGACACATGTAATAAAAACGTTTTGATTTTATGATGTTTTTGTAAATTTTAAAATATAAGATGTTTTTTATGCTTTCAATCTGATGACTAATCAAAATCTTTTGACAATGCAGATGTAGGGCCACACCGGCCTCTGGGTACATCCCCTATTCAGAGACGAGGGGAAGTAGTTGTGGCAGTAGGATGGGATGCTGAACACTGTGAGGTAGTCAAGCATAACCTAGAGGGATTGACCGCAGATATCCCGAACATTTCAATCAGTGAAATTCCAAGACGCTATCAACGTCATACTCTAGGCGTATCTGGTTCACTTAGTCGACTACTTCATAGGGTAGCACAGGCCATAGTGTGCTACAGTGAGAAACATCCTTGATGCCATTTTGTAGAAGCCATCGACTTTATATTTTGATATTTTGGTCTTCGGACGAAAAACACTTTTTTGTAAAACACTTTTATCGTTATCTATATACATGAGGCGTCTACCAGCTTACTTGTTTTAATGTAAATTGTGATTGGATTTACATGTGTCTCAAATGTCTATCTAACACATAATTAGCTAATGCATCTGTTAATGTATTTAGACATCTAGGAATGTGCTAATATTCAATGTAATCGAAATAACGTTCCAAGAGGCGAATTTGTAGATATACCCGTAACAAAGTAGGACCTCAGATAGAATATACATTACTTAACTGTAGTACCACTAACTGTAGATCAAGACGTACAACCAGGTGATGGATTTCAAGTGAAATAGAATCGATCAACAATTCGATGATTGCACTATATTCTGTGATATTGTTAGTTGCATGACTGAGGCAAACACCATGTAGACTGATTAACTCATTCGTAAGTGCATAGATTGCCCAAGCAACAGATGCTAAGTTCTGAGTACTACGAATAGTGCCATCGACGAAGCCAATGTGGGGTAGTGAAGACACCGACATCTGGAAACCAAGCACAATGCAAGGTAAGCAGTTGGGGGTTGAAACCAAATAACAAAAAAGCACACAAAAGTAGTACACAAAATTATGATACAATAAAAATACAAGCACTCATGCAAATATATCTTAAGCATAGTACTTCTTCAAGTAAAGCCCATTTTTGGGTTCACTCAAAGGAATGCCATCATAATCTACTAACTCATAGGCTCCCTTCTCCAACACTCGTTTGACAATATAAGGGCTGCACCACATAGTCTTGAATTTCCTGGCCCCTAGTAAATCACGATCTTGTTCATATAGGAGAACTAGATCACCTTAAGAGAAAACACGTGGCTTGACATGCTTGTCGTATTGAGATTTTACGCGTTTCTTCTGGGTTTCAATAACCAGGGCGGCATCATGACGAGTTTCGTCTAGTTGCATCAGGTACAATCGACGTTCCTCCTCGGTAGAGGTGTTTGAGAGAATTTCAACAGATAGATTCAATGATGGTATCTCACATTCAATCAACAAAACAACTTCGATACCATAAACCAACTAAAAATGCATAAATCCCATGGCAGACTTCACGGATGTCCGATAGGCCCATAATGCTGAAAATAACATCGTGTGCCAACTTGTCTTATGAATTCCTATTATCCGTCGAAGCATAGTGATACAAAATTTCTTTATCACTTCAAATTGGCCATTGGCCTATGGATAGTAGGGATTGAGTTCTCATGCCGAAGACCCAACTTTTTGGTAAGCTCAGACATCATGAAATTTTGAAAATGTATACCATGATCGGTGACTATAGCTTGCGGGATTCCGAATCGTGTGATGATATGATTGAATATGAATAGGGTTGAGTTTTTCTGGTATTATCAAATGTAGGCATCGCCTCGACCCATTTCCTGAAATAATCCACGACTATGATGATGTATCCATGCCCCCGGGTTGAGTGAGGGTTACATGTCATGAAATCAATGCCCCATTTTGCGAAAGGTCCAATGTAAACTACAGGGTGTAAAGGAGCGAGATGAGATCTTATCTTGTTATTGTATGTTTAACAAGCATGACACTTCTGGATGACATTTATACAGTCTTTAAACAAAGAAGACCAAAAGTACCTTGCTCATAAGATATTTTGGGCAGTGGCATACCCAGACATATGACTACCACATGCTCTACAGTGGCAGTCATTCAAAGATTTCTCAGCCTCATTGAAGGTGAGACAACGTCGGAAAATATAGTCAACACCACGACGATAGAGAGTGTCACCGAGAATTATGTATTGACGGGCTTGATACCATATGCGACGATGGTCTGTACTAGAGAGGTTGGGCCAGAAAGTTTGAGTCTAGAGATAAATGATAGTATCTCCATACCAAGTGTCAGCAAAATTGATTAGAAAAATGGATTCATTAGGTAAGGAATCCTCTGCCACATTTTGTCTCAGTGGAGGGAAGGTCACATATCAATTTGGAAAATACCAATGATTTCTTAGACTTAGCACATTCAAACTCTAAGTCAAACTCTTGGAGAATCACTATCCATTTGGAGTATTTTCCCCCTAGCAATTGATAGGTAAGGATATGCTGCATAGGGTTGCAATCAGAAATGACAGTGGTCTTGCGTAATAGGATATAGTGACGAAAACGTTGGACAATTTGAACAACTGCCAAGGCCAGTTTTTCTACATGTAGGTATTTGGCCTCGATAGTCGTGAGACTCCAACTCAAATAATAAATTACATGTTCGTCGTGCGAGTCATCCTCTTGGACTAAAACCATGGCAATGGTAGATTCCGAAGCGACGAGGTAGAGGAAATAGTCTTGACTATAATCTGGTGGGAAAAGCAGTGGGGTTCGTATTAGGGAAAGTTTCAAATATTGGAAGGCTTTGTTGGTAGTCTCATCCCATATGAATCCGTAACCCTTCTTCAATAGTCAAGTAAATCCTAACGTTAACTTAGTGTAGTTGGGAATGAATCGACGCAAAATTTTTGCCTTCCCTTGCAAACTTTGGAGCTAGAGTAAAGTAGAAGGAGGAGGTATATTAAGGATGGCCTCAACCTTCAAAGGATCCACCATAATTTCATGAAATGATACATTAAAACCTAGAAGTCAGCCAGAATCCACACAAAAAACATATTTGTGTGGGTTTAAACGTATACGGTAGTAACGACAACGAAGGAAAATGGCTCGGAGATGGGCCGGGTGGTCTTGGCAGTGCATGGAATGCACCAGTAGATCATCGAGATTCGGTTGTACGATGTGCTTGATATCGTGAAAAGAATAAGACATGGCACGTTTAAAAGTCGCACCAATGTTCTTCAAACCGAAAGGGAGTTTCCAGTAAGAGAAGGTACCCCAAGAACAAATGAAAACAATTTTGTGTAGATCTGCGGGTAAAATGTTAATCTGATTATAGCCAGAGAAACCATCCATTAAAGAGAAGATTTTGCTTCCGGCACAATCGTCGACGATCTGGTCAATGAAGGGGGTTGGAAAGTTGTCATTGGGACAAGCTTTATTAATATCCCTATAATTGATGCATGCATGGATCATGCCTTTTTTTATTATTAACCAGAACTAGATTTGATACCCAATTAGTTAAATCCACAGGATAGATAAAGCCAACCTTGAGAAGTTTTTCAACTTTGAGTTTGATAGTGGCGGCTTTACGAGGGTGGACTGGGCGAAGTCTCTACCGAACGGGTTTAGCGTCCGGGTAGGTCTTAATTTCATGTACAATGATATCGGGGTCAGTACTCGACATCTTTTCGTAACTCCAAGTGAAAACGTCACAAAATTATTTAAAAATAGCTTTATAAGTGATGACTTCATTATCAGAACAAGCAACTTCGATGTGAAAATTTTCAACAACTCCAGGTTTAATAGATATGTCAATAGGAATAGTGGGTGAAATATTACTCAGGTTCCCTTCGTAAAGCACATTGTGTGTTGACTTGAGAACAAAGGAAATGACAACAATGGTTGACGAAGTTGAAATCCGTTGATAACTCTCTAAAGTGTGTTGTTCCAGGAAGAGAATGGAACGATGATGTCCATCATCCCAGGGGGTGTCTTCCATAGACATAACATACATAATCATCTCGTTGGTAGGGAAAATGACATGAAATGGATTGGGAGATGAATCACTAAGAGAGGGGGTAGAAGAGGTTGCCGATTGAATGGTTTGATAAGTTGACTCAACCGAACTTAAAGGCATTTTCTCGCCATAACGAAGATAATAACCGGGGTCAGGTACTATCCACGAGTCGTGAGATGTGGGGGTTTCGTGAATAGAGGTGGAAATCATGTTGATCGAGGCAACCAAAGGAGGTGGAATATCAGGTGGTGGGATTGGGAATGTACCCATCAAAGTTGAATCTTTTAGTAGACCCACGCCGACATTCTCATACCCAGGGGGTGTCTTCGAAATAAAGGGTACGTTGCTAGTACGGGAATCAGAGTTGAAAAATTCCAACTGGTCTACAGTAATGAATTTTTCCAAGTGTGGAAAACATACAACATATAAAAGGGTCGACACAACTTCGTGCATAGGATCAATCCAGCTACGACCAAGTAAGAGGTTATAATCAAGAGGTGCATCAAAGACCTCAACTTCGACATTGACCAATTTGTCTTCCAACGTAATAAACAACGAGGGAAGTACACCATAGGGTTTAAATCCAGAGCCATTGAAGGCCTTAAATGTGTTGTGTGATTTAGTTAAGGGAGGAGAGCCAATGGCTTTCCAATAGGCAACAAACATTACGCATGTCGAGGCACCCTTGTCAATAACGGTTCTACATATATTTTTGTTCTTGACGACAACTTGTATCTGAAATTCTAGCTGAGGGGGTAGCCTTGGATTGTGATCTTCCAGGTCACAAATTATCAAATTTGTATCCGTAGGATCAATTCCACCAATAGCCTTTAAATGTTCCTTTCGTTGAGCGGGACAACTTTGAAGGACTTCAAGAGCTGACATCGCGGAGGGTGCTTGTGCAAGATCTTCTACAATACTGTAGTTCTGAGCAGCACGAGCATGAGGATTAAAGGCATACTTTCAAACAACGCCCATAGGAGGGGGGAAGAGAAATGTATCGGGGCTCGATCATTCGATATGAGGAGGACCACTGGGAGGTGAAGTTGAGGGAGGTGGTTGAACCAACAAAGGTGGTATATTGTCAAATTTCTCCTTTGAGGAAGAGTAATATTTGGCCCAAGTAGTAAGTGTACCATCATTCTTTTTTGAATCACGAGTACACATAAGGACATATGAAGTGGTGGAAGGAGAGGGTTGGTCGTGAATGACCAATTGTGCCTATTGTTGAGAAGGGAAAGGTTGGGACAAAATGACAGGTGTGGGAGGCTTCATGGTCCCTTGAAGGAACTTAGTGACCTCGGGATGTCTTGGACAATCTTTCATGTAGTGATCATCACCACAGATAAGGAAAGGGTATCATGGTTTGCACTTATCCTTGTCACCAACAGGTTTTTCTTTGGCTTTCTTAGATTGCAGATTATTTTTATCCTCCTTATTATTACCCTTTCCTTTTTTAGATTTATTTTTTCCGGCACGGGTAGATTGAACGGATTTAACCTTAGAATTTTTTTCCGGTGGAAGGAGTAGGAGTTAGAGCATTTTGAAGATTAGAAGCAGTAGATTTGGGATTGGTGTGAGAGGCCTGCATAGATTGAGGTTGAGCATGGAAAGTGCCAATCACACCATCAACCGCATGAGAATCAACAGGGGTAGTTGAGGTAGCGTTGGTAGAAGGATGAGGAGCATCAGGGAGCAAGTCGTAAATAGTACTCGTTTTCGAATAAACGAGATCGAGGTACTAAGCGCGACTGATCGCCTGTTCTTCTGTGACAACTCCACCCATGGAAATGTTAAGAGATATTTTATTCACGAATGATTTCATGAACCATTCTGCCAATAATTGATCGGGAAGGTCGAGTTTGATCAAACAACGTCTTCTTCTCCACTCATGGATGTGATCAGAGATATGAGTGGCGAAATTCTTCTTGAAGGAATTCAAAATCTCTGTTCTTGTTTCATAACGGATGGGCAGTTGGTAATGCGTGAGGAAAGCCATGGATAGGGTATTAAAGTCGGTTAAGAAGCCTCATGGTAATTCTATATACCACTTTGCATCCAAACCCGTAAGAGTTCATTGGAAGAGTCGTAACCGAATGGAGTCATCCATCAAAGAGTTGGAGGAACACTAAAGGTGAAAAGTCATGACATGGTTGTTTGGATATTCTCCCGGTTTACTGTCAAATTTGGGAATGTTAGATGGTAACTTGGACGGTATAACAGGCCAATGAGGAGAATGTAAGATAGGGTCATTTAAGATTCTAGACAAGTCAGGTAGATCCAAAGTGGCTAAAAAGGGAAATTGTCTATTCACGTGAGGGTACTGGTGAATTTGGGGAGGGAGTCCCGTCGGTATACCAGTACGACCGTAAGAAGTTTGTATGTGAGGTGAAGGTCCTAATAGATTCAGATGTGAGTGTGGATGCATGTAGCCCATAGGGTTGTATTGATTAAGGATTTTCCCGTGGAAAGGGACACTAGATTGAATGTTAGAACCCCAAATGGGATTGGAAGAACGAAGATATGACTGGCCTGAACTAGGGGGTATGAAAGAGATAACTTGAGGTTGTTTCCCCCCAGATGATTGTGGATTTCCCTGGATGAGAAGGTTCCAATACTAGGATAGTGATCCTGGTATGTTATGTCCATAGGGTGGGGTATAACCTCCAAGCAGGGGTTGTCCTCCAAGCAGGGGTGGTGTTCTAATTTGGGTGTGACCTTCAAATTGAGTTTCCCCCCCAGTGTTATATTTCCCTCCAATAGGAATATGATAACTAGAAGTGAATGATAGAGTAGAGCCTCCAATTGGATTGGAGCTACTTGGGTCAAATCCTCCCATAAAAGGCAGATAAGACCCTCTGAAAGTGTTGAAATAATGTAATTGCAAAGTGTATTCTAATTATTATTGTGGAATTATTCATTAGATCAATCCCCTATTGTGGATTGATCATGTCGGCTATTGTAAAAGACCAAATCCCATTTTGTGGATTGGTCAAAACATAATTGTAATTGGCAGAATAAGAAGTCGGCCCCAGAATATATTAAAGAGGCCCTAGAATATATTGAAGGTGGCTATAACCACCTATATTGAGAAGTTGGCCCTGTCAATGAAGAGACACTTCCACATGTGCCGGAATTGTATAAATAAGGAGGCTAGTGTCTCACTTAGAAACACACTCACTTGTTCATTGAGAAACAAGTTTCAGAGCTGTAGTTGGAGAGAGAGAGAGAGAGAGAGAGAGAGAGAGAGAGAGAGAGAG
>JZKD02S2192507.1:13555-24511 GCA_000966675.3 Picea glauca | reverse complement strand
CTTGGTCTACTTCTTCTTGGGTGATGGGTTGAGTTAAAGCTGCATTTTTCTTTGGGGTTATCAGTGATGGTATGTGTCCAGTGACTCTTCGTATGGCTTTCGTTCTGTCCTTTTTCGGTTCCATTAGAACGTCTTGGTAGTACTTGAGTAGCTCCTCCTCTATTTTGCAGTGTTCCATGGTTATGTTACCCTGACTTTCTTCCAGGTGCGTGATCCTATTGACGTGTCGTCTATGCATCATAGCTCTATGAAAAAAATTTGTGTTCTTCTCCCCTTCCTTAAGCGATTGCACTCTGGATTTCTTCTTCCATAAGATTTCCTCTTGCTTCCTTCTTTCTTCAAGTTGTTCCTGTAGCTACTCCTCCTCCTGCATTAATTTTGCGGTTCTAGATCCGGAAATGAATATCTTTTGAATCTCCCCTAGCCTGCTTTATATGGTCCTTATACTTTGTAGTATGTTACCAAAGCAATTTTTGTTCCATTGTTTCAGCATTTGCTTGAAGTTTTTAAGGCACTGCTGGAATTTATACATCCTGGAGCCATGGTCTATTTTCTCCTACTTCCACCAAGATTTGGCTAGCCTCTCAAAATCCGGATACGACAGCCAGAACTTTTCAAAGAGGAAAGGATTATACTTGGGAGGCTCTCCCATGTCTAGCTAAAGAGCCAGAGGCTAGTGATCTGAGCCTTCTTTTGGTAGAATGAGGCTTTCCAAATAGGAGCTTGATTCCATTATTTCTTCAGTGACTAAGAAGTGGTCTAGTCGATAGGCAATGTGGCGATTACCTAACCTGCGATTGGACCAAGTGAAAATACCATTGTTATTTTCTATATGTACTAATTTTAGATGATCAATGAGAGATTTAAACTTACCACTGTCTTGCTCCAGTTTTTTGGTGCCTCCAGTTTTCTCCTCCAACGTCAGGATCATGTTGAAGTCACCTCCCAAGATCTAATTTGGGGTTGTTGCTAGGGTCTTGATAAATTCAACCTGCTCCATGAATTTGTCTTTATCCTGGTTGTTGTGATGCCCGTAGACATTGGTGATGGCTCCTTCTTGATTCAAGCCAATGACCTCAAAGTGGGCAGTTATTGTGCCTATCGTTGTGAAGGGCTTGTTGATAGTGACATTGGATGGGTTCCATAGGATGGCAAGGCCACCCGAGGCCCCTGTGGAATCTGTTGTTATGGAAGAACATTCTCATCATGTGCGCTGAAAGATTGTTTCAACTTCTGCTCCTCGGAATTTAGTTTCCTGTAGCAACAGAATATCTGGTTTTTTTGCTATGATGCAGTCTCGGAGGATCCTTTGCTTGGATCTACCATTCAGTCCTCTAAATTTCCAGGTGATTATCTTCATCAATAAGAGGGAGGTTTTGAGTGGAGGTATCCCTCCGATAGCTTGTGTATCTAACCTGAATTTATCATAAGGTTTCCTGCTTCCTTAATCAGTTGGTGTGTGTTTTTCCATCCTCTTCTTTTGTTTTCTCGAGGGATTCTCTTCGAGCCAGCGCTCGAGTCCGTTGCTATGCCCAGGCGTGCTGTAGATCCAGCTGAGGAGTTGAGAAATACCTTATGTACTTTGCGCAATTGTTCTTCAGGGAGGGTCTATAGGTCTTTTTGATTGAGAGATTTCTCCATCTTTTCCATATCTATCCCTGCTAGATCTCGGTTGTCAAACAGTATTGGAGTGTCCCCATACGCTTCTCCTCTATATTCTGTGTGTGTTTCACCAGTTAGGTGAGAAGGGTTAGTAGTTGGGCAGTTATTTTGTGGCTGTTGAGGGTCCTTGTGTGGGTCCTGGATTTCCTCATCATTTGGCAGCTGATCCAGAATCTCATAAGAGTTTTTGGTTGCGATTTTTTTTCTGGATTCCGGGATCTGCTTCCTTGGAGGGTTTATTCTTTTTGATGCAACTGTGGTGAAGCCATCTTTCTGCGTGGGTTCACTTGCTTTGTGGCTTGTTTGATAAGAGGGCAATCCTGATATAAGTGGTCGTGCTCATGGTATCTCCTGCATCTAAAGGGAATTTGCTCGTAGTCCAGAGTTTGTAGCCAGTCCTCATCCTAGTATTCAACGATAACCTCTCCAGGGAGTGCTTTGGAGATATTCATGTAAACACATATCCTCGCATATGAGGTATATTTTAGTTGTCTTGTGGCTTCCGATGCTTTGACATACTGCCCGAGGTTATTTCCTATGCCCATTAGAATCTCTTCCAGCAAAAACTCTTGTGGCAGGGAGTATAGGTGGATCCATACAGGGGCCATGGTGAAATCTTCTTTATCTGGGCTAAATCTTTCAGTCCAGAAGTGTAGGAACAGTCCTACCGAGTTGAAGAAGTACGACCCATTTTCAAAGATCCTATCCTTGTCCTTTAGATTGTATAGGATGATTATAAATAAACCCTTGGAGCTGAGTTGGACCTCATAATCCCCTTTGGGATTCCACCAGTGCTTGATCCATTTGTTGAGGTCCCTCTCTACGGGCCAAAGTCCCAGATATTTTCCAATAAGGGCATGCTCTTTCATAAATTGTGTTTTCTCTCCAACTCTAGTTGAGATGATAAGGTATCTCGGCGGTTTCTCCATTTGTGGAATTCATTTACCTGGTTCCCAACTCAGTGGTGGCTTTGGTTGAGATGTACCTACTTCTGTTTCCATTTCCATTCTGAGGCCTTGTTCCCTGGCTAAGAGCTGCTCCCTTACCTGATGTGGCATCTCAAAGGTGGGTCTTCTTGCTCTAATGCCAGATTTGTCATTGGCCGCAACATTGCGGTATGAGGGGGGTTCCCCCCTCCCTTATCGCCCATACCGGTGTATCAGTGGGGGACAAATGGTCGTGATCGATACTGGTAAATCTCTGCACAGGGGTTCTTTGTCTGGACGGCAACAAACTACACCACGAAGGGAATAGGGTTTCTCATGCTCCAGCCTCGCTCCATAGATCTCGGGTCCATCGATACCCCATGACATTATTATTATCATTTTAGAATTTTAATTATTTTTCCAAAAGACAAATTGGCCTATTGACAAAATCCGAATTGTAAAACCTTTTTATTTTATGAAAATAAACATGCATGGAAAAAAGGGGCACACATTGAAGTAGTTGTTAAAGAGGGAGTTAGGAATCCAAAGGGGTTGGCCAAGAGGCAACATAATGAGATAAGCTATGGAGTTAACTCAACTTCAAAAAGACATATTGATATTTATAGGAGAATATGTGAACATGTGTAAAATTGAATCTGACATATGGTCTATGAATAAGGGGATCAAGACAACTGTCACAAGTCCTAGGAAAAAAAAATGTAATGATAAGGGAATGGGATGTTATTCATGAGATGAGAACAGATAACTCAAGAATTTTATGCACAAAACTTACTTGACACAATGATTTTTCAAATATTACACACAACAAGATGGAACTCATAATTTTGCAAGAGGCCATGTAGGAATCCCCTTGGATTCTAAACTCATATCGAGGGTGACATAGTGTAATATCCCCAAAAATAATTAATTATTAAAGTTTGTATGCACTTAGAAATAAATTTCTTCTTTTGGCAAATTCGTATTTGGAAAATGATTGCCATTTATGGAAAATCTGAATTTGGAATTTGATTATTTGTAATTAATTATTTGTGACTGTCGGGCAAATATTTGAGTTGGCCAACTAACTCTTTGACCGTGACACATGTAAAATACAAATCTTTTTATATATTAATTGTTGGAGGATAAATGGAACATCTAGGTTGAAAACAACTGACCATGACTCCATGAGTGGGGAACAAACTTGAGTTACCTCAGTGCTAAATTTTACAAGTGGCAAATGAGGAATTTGACTACTAGCAGCCCCTAAAAATCAAGGATTTGTAAAGCTGCAAAAATTCCCAAGGAGGGAAAATGACCTAGGCATAAGATGCTCATGATATACAACATATGAGAGGAGGCAACACACTGCTTAGTATGTTGGAGAAAGAATATCACTCGTTGTTATGAAAAAAAATTAGTGTGAGGAAAGAAGATTTTTCTTATTGGAAAGAGGACTGTAGCAAAAGAGGATCATTGGAATTTTCCCTCTTGGACTCATGGTCATGCTAGGGGGTGAATGGAGAAAGTAATTTGGTTGCTTTGTTCTACGGTTGGGTGGAACTTGGTTGTTCCATTTGTGTCCCAACATCTTATTCAAATGTGTACATCTACTTGTTTCTTTGTTAAATGTTTTGTTAATTATTAGCTGACAGAATGAAATGGTTATAGTATAGTTATTTTATAGGTTGATTATACTCACTGAGTAAAGATAAGAAAGTTATTGTGAGTTTTAATTGCTAATGAGGTTAGTTATATATGTATAGATAGTAACATACGTATATGTTTGACTAAGCATAAAGAATGTTAGATTGTTGTTTGTGTTCTAGAAATTTACAAGTGAATATGTGCTTCTATAGAAGATAATTGTGTGTATTTCCATGTATCCATATAGATATATTTATGTACATAAATATTCATGCAGAATACCATTTTAGTCTTTGTACAGATACCATAAAATAATAGATCAAGTGAATAATAGTCCTCCATTATGAAAGGAAGTTATATTTTATATGTGATGGTCCATAGACAATTACAGATTCAATAGTATACATAATACATGCTATCACAGTTGTTTTAAATTGTGGAATTGTATTCAAAATGGGGTTTCCTTTACAATTTGTTTACTCCATTAAAGAATTAAAAATACAAATAATTAGTTTATCCATGAAACCCTGGTTCAGAATTATCACAGTAGAGTATGTTATGGTAAGGACCATGTACCACTAACAGACAAAACTTGAGGAGTTTTAATTTAAACACCAAGATTTGGAACTCGAATACCTTTTCGAGTAAGGTGATCCCTTTGACCCATTTTCCTCAAAGTGATTAATCCTGCAAGGAAAAACTCGACAGATTTTAGTAAACCGTGTTAAAGTAATCAAACAAAATTAAAACATTAAAGTTTTAGCAAGTGATTAGTACTTAGCTTATAGTAGGCATGGAATAACATCCCCACCGGTGTTGACGATATTATCTGTCCATATTCTGAAGGCAAGGAGTGGACCCAAGAATGGTTGATAGGTACCCTCGCAAAGAAAACAGGGGCCCATAATTAGTTTTGTAATCGAAGCAGTGCTAAACATTTATTATTTTTTCATAACCATAATGATGAATTTCACATAGTAAAATCGCATGTCCCACAGAGGTGTATCCTTCTCAAATTTGGGATTACAGGCAAAGTTGTGGGACATTTCTTCCATATATATTAAAACTTGCGAGCTGCTAATTAAAAACTCATACAAGAACACAAGTATAAACTGAACTGAAAATACACATTTCGAATCTACTGTAATCTTTCCTTTCCGTCAAAGACAATCTATCCAATAGAACATAATTAGAGGGGATTCTAGAGGTACTTCATTTACTAACGTCTTGTACACAGAAGAATAACATATAGGCTAGTGTAAACCATAGATTCAAGAACATAGAACTTAGGGTGAATTTTATATATGAATACATGAAGTATAAATTCCGGTGGAACTGATATACAGATGGAAGTCTTACGACTTTAACAATTCATGTATGAGAATGTGAAACATGAATAGATTAAGAGGAAAATCTCACAGGTTAGTTACTAAATTATACACATGGGTAAGAAAACCTTACTGCATACACATGGGACATTTTTACGAATATACACTGCGTAAATTGAAGGTGAAATAAATTACATTAAGTCTCAGGATGTGTAATCTTGTAACACCCTGTTTCCCCCAGTTTGTAACTTAATCATAAAATAGGATTACCATGCTAAGACATGTGGACAATGTAAACTTATTATTGTTTGGTTTAACAATAATTGACTGTGTGGGTGAAGTCTTGAATGTACTCGCCATGATATCACTAGAGGAAGAATGAGAAAACTATACGAGAGGGTCCATTGTATCAAATAACCCAAAATTTCCCTTGATGAGGATGATAAACCTCCTTTGGATCCCAAGGAGAGAAATCAGTTAATGAAGAAAGGAACAATGGTTGAATTATCAACCACCCCCATGAATGGGAGCATGGTCTAGTTGCAGAATGTCAGCCCGAAGTACCAGAGAGACCTGCAGACCTAGGCTTCCTTCTGAAAGAAGAAACATGATGTTTCAAGAACCTTCCAAAAGAAGGAAGGTAATATTGATACACATGGACAAACAGACAGGTGGAAAAAAATAAGATGAGCACGCAAGCTCGTAAGGGGGATGCACGAAGCTCTCCAGGGAATAATGAATAGAAGCCCGTGATCTTGATGTTGAGGGGGCATCTGATAATTCTCATCGAGGCCATAACAAAGAGAGATATTTTAAAGTTGCAGAGAAGAGAGATTGAGCAGAAGCTAAACAGAGAAAGAATCCTTGAGAACTGCGAGAGTTCCCTGGTAATATCATGGCTTGGCACGAGGGTGGCCAGAGTGCTAAGAATGAATGCCTCTGAGACTATGGTAGGGTGGAAGGATGAACACCCACATTCAGTTAGTTGGATACCACCTATAATAGATAATTAATCGCATAACTTATGTATTTAAGTGGTACTATGAATTAAAGTTGGATATCCTATGAATGTTGCAGGGATGGATATATCTTCTTAATGATTATACTATATCCCTTTTATTCCTACCCGATTGTGTAATCAGGAAAGCAGAAAATTGTATGAATTGGATGTGTTTTTATACTCATAAATTCTTGCGTTCCATTGTGGCTTAATCCAGAGCCACGAACTGTGAGTTCGTCGACCTTAGGTATAGTTTCATGTATGCATGTTGACCCTCCTAATTGTTCTGAGTCCCTTGGAGGATGAAGTTAGTTAAGATAAGGAGAGGTAGTGCATATATGCATAGGATATCTGCAAGGCAAGCATAGACCGAGAACCACTTAAGTTATAGACTTGATGAAGGAGTGAAAGAATAGTGTAGAAGACCCTTCTAAGTGCTAATCCCAGGAGAAAGAGCACAATGCTTTTAAATCCTTCATAACTGACAAAGCTCGGGAAGAATACCGAGGTCCAAGTATCAAAAGGGAATATACTTTTTGGTTTAGAATATGAAAGGATGAGATCCGATCGGTAGGATGGAGGGTTTGTCATGACCGTTAGATTTGAAAGAAGGGCACAGGCATTAATGATCCAGATTATTTTCGGCACGAAATGCGAGCGGAGATATAATAAAGAAATGCACAAAGATATCATAGATATTCAATAAGGTAACATAAATGTATCAGAGATGAAACCATAAACACAGATATACAGTAATACATGATTTATATTAATGAAAGAAATGTACAAAGACTGTAAAAAATACAGAGTGAAAGACTCGCTAGAATGGTGGCAGCTTATCTCTGAGAAGAGATGTGACGGCTACTTGCATTCACAAGAATATCATTACAATGAGGTTCTAAAGGAATTTTTACAATAAACAGGAATTCCAAAAACCCTAGACATCCAGAAACCTAACCATAGGAGATGAAGCGCCAAAAGTCATGTGGGCCCCATTTGGGTAAGTGAGTACATCAACTTCCCGGGGTTGTAACTTTTTCATACGATCTCCGTTTTAGGCATGTGATAGCTTGTTGGAAAGGTATTTTCGAGGAGATTAATTTTGGGGGCTCAATCATGCCTTCAGATATCATTGAGGACCTTTATCACAAAAAACCTTCATTTGGGCCCTCAAAATGGCCCCAGAAGTTAAAAACTGTTAAAAATAGTAAATTGCCAAAATTGCCAGAAAACTATTTTGAGCTAGTTGGAAAAGGTGGGTGGCCACCGATATCCACCTATATCAGTTAATGCATTGACCCCTTGAGTCTTCTCAAGATCCCACATCGATATATTCACACGTTGGCATGACTAAACTCCCGAAACTTGAAGTTGTGACGTGTTCTAGACCGTAGAGCTAAGGATCTATCGAGACCCTCCATGATTGTCGAATTGGTGAGATTACGGATTTGTACATCAGGATATTCTCACATTGGCATGACTATACTTCCGAAACCTGAAGTTGTGATGTGATCTAGACCGTTGGATCACAGAGGATTAGAGACCATTGATTTGGTGTGGGTGAATATTGGGAATTGGGAAAGAGAGGTAAGCCAACCTCCAAAGTCACCATTTCAGATTGAGAATTGAAACTCCTAAAACCTGAACCACCGAAGTGTCGAAGATCCGAAGAGCTGAAGTAGATCTGGACCATCAGATCTAGAGGACACATGGCGTGAATTCATGAACTCTGGGTAAGGTCTTGAAGTGATTCATAACCATTGGATTGAGAGGACACATGGCGCAAGTTTATGGATGATGGGTAAATACCTGAAGTAATCATTGATCATTGGATTTATTGAAGACATGCGTCAGTGGATCTTAGACTTTAGGTAAAATCCATTGGGAAAAGAGGTTTGATATTTGAGATCTCAAAAGTCTGGAGGCTCAGAGGAGATCTCGATTGTTGATCAAGAAGAGGGTCATTGGACCATTGATATGGGTTGAAAGTTCAACCACCCGAAGTCAAGGAAGGACTGTTGATTGAGTAGGACAGGTGTCTTTGGATTGTCAACTCCGAAGGATTGAAGTACAAAAGAAATATGGGTTTGAGATTTTGAATTCCCGGACTCTAGAATTGTGAAGAGATATCAATCCCTGATCTAGAGGAGGCTGACCTAGTCCGTAGATCCGAGAGGCGCAGATGTGAATCATTGATTTAACCATTATCGTCAATATCATGAGATTGACAATCTCGTAACATTGTGGGGACAAGAGTTGCAAGGATATTAAGATATTGAGGGAGGAACGCAATTCAAACCGTGGTTTCATCAAGAAGACACATGGAGGTTGTGAGAGAATTATGGGCCCAAAATAAGTTTGACTCCAAACTGCTTGTGGTCGTGCCCACAATTGCATGGTCATTGCCAAGGTCACATCAAGATGGGGCCTATCCCACAAAAGGAGCTAATTCTCCACACTCTAACATTTCATAGCAGGGCGAAATGGAAGCTTGCGGGTGCCCTTAAACCTGCACCAAGAAGCCAAAAGATTATGTGGTTAACTATAGAATGAGACCATCAAGGTGTCAGAGTATTTTTTGGCCTCAAAATTAGAGATCCTTGGCGAGGAGGTTGGACAAGATTCCCTGATCTTCCAAATTAGGAACCATGAATGAAGATTATGTCCTTTAGGAAAAGAGAAATTTATTTATTCCCCGTTGTCGGTGTGTGAAAAAATGGTATCAGAGCATGGCTACAACACTTGGCCTACTTGGGATCATGTGAGAGTCACCTAAAGAGGTATTGTTATCTGCATTTACTCCTTGAGGAAAAAGGACTGCAGATTGAACTTGTGATTTTAGGAAGTCTTATTGAATTTCAAAAAAAGAAATTATTTAACCCTTGTCAAGTGATAACTACTCTTACCTGAGTAGGGATATGATAATTAAAATTGATAATAAGACTTGAATGTGGATAGCTTAAGGTGGCAGGTTTTTTTCAAGGGTAGTTGAATCCCAAAAGGAGGATGACTTGACGTTCGTGACAGTTCCTCTAAGCATGGGCAGTTGGAACCTCAGGCACTGATGATGGATGATTATATAATGTATAATACCTTTTTGGGCTTAAAGGAATCTGATAGAATCAGGTAGTATCCTTGGCATTATAATTATTTCTTTATTTTAAACTCGGAGTATATAACTCCTCATGACCAAAGGAAAAGTGAGATGAGTAAAGTCTTATAGAAGTTGAGGCAAGAAAGTTTCTTGCTAGTTGCTATAGTATAGAAGGGAGAGTGACCCTAGTTGGTCATTTCTATAAAGAGAATGCAACACCAGTATGAGTTATAACCATGAGATTAGTCATGTAAGTGATTGTAATCTCTAACTAAAGAACACTAATGATAAAACTAAGCTAGTATGACGAATACTTTGTTGTGTGTGTATGTCTGAGTGCATGGATCTAATGAATTGAGAAGCTTCTTGATATAAAACTTCATATTAATATCAGTTAGATATGAATGATATAAAATGTGTGAGTGATCCACATGTATGATGTAAGAGTATAAGTATACTAAAGGCCCAATATGGTTGCCCTGATGAGTGAAATGTGAGGCAAGCTTAGCACTTGCCAATATTGACTGGATAGTAGAAGAATACCATGGTTGCATGGTTGACTCCATTTTGAAGAGTCATGAAAGTTATATTTTGAATGATAGATTAAGGGGAATTTGTTACATTCCCTCAAGAAAGACTAGCGTAAAGAGAAGAAAGAGTGGACGAGCAAGGATGCTTTGTTTTCATAATAAGAGGCGATTGATTCTTCCTTGAAGGTTACATGACGATGATCATAAACAATCATGAGTCGACTGATTTAAGGTAGAGATGTATGTAGGCTATAAATTATACATATGAGAGATACACATAGGATGATGATTATAAACATGGTTAAGTGCACCAGGGAAGTAAGTTAACAAAACTGAATATGTATGGATACATAATTTCGGTACCTGACCAAGACGTACGTTTATATTTCTTAAGGAATATTTGGTAAAAAGATAAATCTAACTCAAGTCTGGGTCCATCACAGGTAGTGGTGGACGTGCAATAAAAAAGTTGCATGCAGTGGGATTTCCCTGCAAAGAAACTATGTAAGGACTCTATCAGAAGAATAGAGTCACAACCCTAATAATCATTGAAGGTTGGGCAATGGGCTGCAAAGCCTATCTATATGTAAGAATCATGGATTACATTTTGAAAGAATCATGTAATAAATAGAAGACTAATGAATGGATACAGGAGTATGTTTGATTGAATAGGCTTAGTTAAAGCCATGTTAAGAAAAGTTAGTGAATCCTTTAGAGATAACTCAGTTGGGCTAAAAAGTCTCAGGCGGTGTAGAAAGAAATGGAAGAAGGG
>JZKD02S2192496.1:0-22078 GCA_000966675.3 Picea glauca | reverse complement strand
TCCCCAATTATGCCACTCGCACACATGGTTTCCTTCGCTTGTTGCATCACGATATCCCATTTCGATGGGATGAGCATGGCCAAACCACTTTTGATGATCTAAAGGTGGCACTCTCCAACACAGCTTTGATTAGTCCACCCAACTATGATCATGACTAGAATCTCTACTTATCGACCTTCGTTGTCTCAGTAGAAGGAGTCCTCATCTAGCTAAGGGATGATGGCCGTGATGATGTAATTTACTACATCAGTAAACACCTTTTAGGGCCACCCCTGAATTACAATAAAAAAGAGAAACTCACCCTTGCAGTTTTCCTCACAGTATAGAAACTGCGCCATTATATCTTGCTTCACACTACCAAAGTTGTGGCAGATTCCAACCCCATGCATTACTTGCTTAGTCACCAGCATATCAATGGAAAATTTTCTTGATGGATCATTATACTTCAGGAGTACGACTTAGAGTTTTCAATTCCCAAGAGCAAGAAAGTGCTCATCCTCACCGAACTCATTATGATGTTTCCCTGAGATACTACCAGTTCACCCGTCAATATGGACTTCCCCGATGAACGCCTCTTCTACAACCCCTTGGATGACCCCTGGTACAGGGACCTCCTCGTCTACCTTCACACACAGAAGTTTGGAACCCATCTCTCCCGAGATGATCATCGACATATTCTCCTGTAGGCCACTCAATATCTCCTTATCAGTGACATCTTATATCGATGAGGGGTCGACACCATACTCCGTCGATGTTGGACCATCGATGAAGCCGAAAAAGTTCTGAATGACTACCACAGTGGTGCTTGCGGTGGTCACCTCTCAAGAATGTCCACCACCCATAAAATGATTTGAGCGGGCTACTTCTGGTAGTATACCCCCGCGAACACCTCTTATACAACCCCTTGGATGACCCCTGGTATAGGGACCTCCTTGTCTACCTTCGCACACAAAATTTTGGAACCCATCTGGCAGTATTCTCCCGTCAATATGGGCTTCCCTGATGAACACCTCTTCAATTTGAGCAGGCTACTTCTGGAAGTATACCCCCATGAACACCTCTTCTACAACCCCTTGGATGACCTCTGGTACAGGGACCTCCTCGTCTACCTTCGCACACAGAATTTTTGAACCCATCTGGCAGTATTCACCCGTCAATACAAACTTCCCCAATGAACACCTCTTCTAGAACCCCTTGGATGACCCCTGGTATAGGGACCTCCTCATCTACCTTCGCACATAGAAGTTTGGAACCCATATATCCTAAGACAATCATCGACATATTGGCTAGTAGGCTCCTTGATATATCCTTATCGATGACATCTTATATCGACGAGGGGTCGACACCATACTCCATCGATGTTTGACCATCGACGAAGCCAACAAAGTTTTGAATTATTGCCACAGTGGCGCTTACGGTGGTCACCTCTAGGGAATGTCCACCACCCAAGAAATCATTTGATAAGGATACTTCTGAAGGTAGCATGGTATACCCCCACAGTCACCTTTGTAAGTCTCTAAAATAAAGGCAACTAGGTTGCCAATGCACGAACAGTCACCAAGCGGGTACACTCGATAGTTAAGTGGACGACAATGAGCATGATATCAATCCCAAAACCTATCAAGGGTATCGAAAGAAATTTTTCCAGAAGAAAACTGAGGACCTTGAATGGATTCAAGACCCATCAAGCTCCATGGAAAATGCAATCAACTAAATCCTAGGATAAGCCCTCTATATGCGTTCCCCACTACGCTTGGTCCAACTTTGGAGGGGTTATCTTCGATACCTTTCCACACGCGACCTCGTGTTTATCCCCTATGTTAGAGGGGGGTCCCAGATAACTTTCACGATACTTGAATTTTTAGCACTCCCTAGCACAGACTCTTATGTTTTTTTTTGTATCCTTGAAGAATTTCCTCTCCAATCCTAAATCAAGGCTCTAGCCTAGACTAGTTGATGGACCCTATAAACATAAAGTCTAGTTGATTTTAATTAATCGTTAATTTTTTTGGCTTGTATTAAGTCAAAGGAAATGGAAATGAAACTAGTGATGTATTTGGGAGTCGAAGAATAAAACAAATAGAAAGATGTGAACAAAATTACTTATTCTTGACAAATTCATATTTGCACATTTAAACTCTTTAACCAACTTTTCAAACTACTTTTTGTTTTCTAAGATCTTTTAACAGAAAACTTAAAACAAGATTTCTCTCGACTACAAGATACTTGTTGTCCTAATTCAATTAGTTACGAACTTATGAAATCATTATTTTTCCCGATTATTAATGAAAACAACCAACTACTTAACGAAACAAAGAAAGTGAAATCTATATTTTTTATTATTATGCTTCCAAAAAAAGAAATTTTAAAATGTATTATTTTCTTCTTTTCTGAAGCAAAAGGGGAAAAATAAAGACAAGACAAAACCAAGAAATGACTTCTATCCCACTTGCGGATCATAGGGAGTCACTGACCAAACCCAAAAAGGCTGATTGGAAAAGACTCGAAGACTTGTCTCAAACCCTATACAGAAAACACAAGAAATATTTGAAAAAAGAAAAGCTAAACTGAAGTCAAACCTAAGCTATTGGTTGTTATAACAGATACCAGGAATGGATCAAGAAAACCCCTGGGAAGGACAAATTCTGACAGGGAAGACTATGGTTTCCCCTTATTTAGAAAATAAATTTCTCAACATAGGCGCACTACTGACACTTCGATAGCCAACGTATGTACGTAGGCTGTTTAAAGGTAGGGCATGTATGTACGCCTGTAGGCTCACTGCAGGCCGCGTACAACTCTGTAACTTCTCAAGAATGAAAAATAACAATCTGACAAATCAGGAAAGGAGTACTAGTATTGAAAACCAAAATCCCTTAAAGACACAAAAACTTACTTTGATAAATAAAGTGCAAGGATAATTTTGATAAAGAAAATCTAATCTAAGGTTATACGTAGGCTAAAAACTGCAACAACAGAGACTAGGACTAGATCAATAAAACCCCTCAGAAGGATCACTTCTGACAGGGAAGAGGATGACTGCCTCTCCTTTTGTTTTTTTTTAAGATTTTTTGAACTCAGGCAGGCTACTGACACTTCAGCAGCCAGGGTATGTACGCAATCTATCTAAAGGTAGAGCATGTAAATACACATACAGGCCTTGTACAGGCCATGTATACCTGTGTAACTTCTCGAAAAAGAAAACAACAGTCAAGCAATCAAAGAAGGGAGTACTAGTATGGAAGACCATAATCCCTACAAACTCATACTCTTGTTAAAACTCAGAAAAAAGGTAATCAAACCAATTTAAAACACCCAAAAAGTATCCTAAAAAAACCCTAGAGATCTTCCCCAGTATGGTCACCAATTCTAATGTGGGTGGGAAAACCCCCTACAGAATAGCACTAAGGGTTCTATAATGCATTCATAAATAACCGTCTAAAGTCTCATACTTTTTACTACTATCCTGGCATAAACCCCACATTCATGCATAAAACACAAGGATAAAAGGATCCGGTATCTCTACCTTGAATTCTGTGTTTGGTGTCAATCCTTTTGTGTTTGGTTGATCCTTCACTGAAAGTTTCCTCCCAAAGCCAACCTACATTCACAAACAGACAAACAAAGAACTACGAACATGCATCTTATATATGAATTAGTGGGTTAGATGTTCTAATAAAATATAAATAAAAAATGAATATTGAACACCTCGTATGGTGGGACGAGAAAATTAATTCTTTTTATTAACCTCACAAAAGTCACTTACAATGGTGAGATCGACTACTTCTCCTCAAATCTAGTCCTTGGCTCCTCTTCAACTATGCACCAATTGCTTCCACATATGCATCTCTTCTTCAGTTCTTACAAAATGGTTGCAAAATATTGGGGCAAGGGGAATACAAAAAAGGGCAGAGTTTCTTTGCTCTTATTTTTCTCTTTTGAAATGGGACCCCTACCTCTTCTTTTATAATCTAAAAGAGGGTAGTTATCCAGCTGAGTGATTGGCTATGGGTGGTCAAATGGTTTAGGAAATTACTTGAAAATCTGTATTTCATCTGCAAATTTCTATTGTTTGTGTTTTTCTCAGTATACGCGGGCTGTAATGGGTTAGCTAGCATATACACATGAGCAGTAGTGGTGCAGGGTGTGTACATCTTCAAAAGGATAGCTTTTAAAAGATTTGTTCAATGGTGTCTTGGAAAAAGTGGTAAGTGAGATGGTCTGATGACAGGTATGCATGTCTGGTGCAAATTAGGGTTATAACAACAACCTTGCCCAGAATAGAAATCCTAACTACTATGCAGGAGGATGAGACCACTAACCTATCTCTCACAAATCTTGGATTGATTGGCTCGAACTCCTAGAATCTTCAAATCTCCTCTAAAAATATCTCGTCAACTCACTATGGCAGCAGGTACAAATGAGGTGGCATTATGGGCCCTACAACTATATATAGTCCATTTTTCCAAACTTCCATGATCAATTAAAGGAGCTCAAAGAATCCATTTTCTGATCCGTCTTCAGCCACATGATAAATATCTTGCCACCTACACAGTCACACTCCCCTGGTCACCATCCATCCTCGGCCTCGGGGGAGCATTTTTATCACATCATGCCCAAGTACACATGCTCATGTTCAAAATTATCAAATAACTGTTATATGTTATTTATCTTCAAGTATTGTTCACATCAAGTATTTGGTTTCTTATGTGAGCTGGTACTCGATCACCAAATATCAACGCAACCCCTTCAGGTAAATTCTCAACACTGACATGTAATCATTCCCTCTGAATATCAATTGCATCTCACAGTCACACCCTTTGACATTTTCCTGTAGGATCCTCACATCTGGATATGCAGTACTATCACCTCCACTGCATTTCAAGTACTGCCTCCCATTATCATTCTCCCCCACATGAGTTTTCCCTTTCATAGTCCCCTTTGACACTTTGACACCCATGCGGCTTTCACTCCCTAGGGATGGGAGTTCCGATATTCGTATGCATGTTTGAGAATCAATCGCATACTCCTTCTCCTCATTATTCTAGATTTCCTAATGGACTCCCAGGATATCTCCTCACAGTTCTCATTTGACTGTGCCCCCTCAGTATCATTAACAATCCATTTCATCCATAGTCAGTTTTCCCATCTGCAGATTTCCCTCCTTTCATTTAACTCATACAGAAACCCACCTATGGCGTACCCACCCCCCACCAGTTCTCCACACAACTTTCACCCTCACAGGCCAAGCTATCTCCCACTGGGGCACCCATTTTTTTATCTACAAACTTATCCCAAATTATTCTTTATTCATTTGGTAATTGTACAAAACCTTTCTTTCCATCATTTACATAGCTTTTTGTTGTCACCCTTAGTGACCTTCTTTTTCAGCAAAGCAACCCCTGTCGCCCTTGGTTGGGGCAGTCATTACCTTCTACTCTTGTCGACATCGTCCATAAACCCTGAGTATCCCCCAGTCCATGTACCTACGATCTCTAATTTTTTCCACTTTGTAACGCCTCTGGCACAATTTAACCCACGTCTGGTCGTCCCCCGGATGCTAGATTTAGTTTCACGGTTTCTTCCACTCATACTTCACATATATCCCCAACCAAGGTCAATATTGAGTCTCACCACCTCTTGACTTCATTCATGTTTCTCACCAGTTTCTGATCTCATCCAGTGGAGTTCATGAAGCCCTTTGCTTCTTGGAGTCGCATCTCCCTTTTTGTCGACATCAACACAATTTCCAGAAGGGCGATAATATCTTGACTCTCATTACCTTTACAATGCAAAGTCTTAGATGACACAGAGAGAACCGTCATTGCTCTCTGCTTACGTTGACCCCCATAACATTCGAATTCAACACAATCTCATGTTGTGGTGGGTCTTACTTTGTGACTACTGCAATTGTTTTATATTAGCCGAAGATCTATGATACTTGCTAGGCCATCAATGCCTGTGAGTCATCGACACTTACTACAAGTTTCATCACCTCTTTTCAGATTATGTTCACCATTAGAATAGTCATCTTCCATTATCAAACCACCTCGGAGGGTGCTGCAGTTATCTACATCAACATAAAACTTTAGTTACTATCTCACACATTTGAGTTACATAACACGAGCATGGGGCATGCCCACCTCGTTTGTATACAACTTTTATTTTTTCCAAACCTCGAGAAAGTTTTGGGTCCCACAGGTTCCCCTCTCCCTCCAATGGTTCTCTCTTTCAATTCCTCTCAACACTCTTCCTTACAATGGTGCTCTCAGTAGAATAAACATTGATGTATTTCGGCTATACATATGCTCCTAACCTCACACATCAGGGGGCATCTGTTATCACTGAAATTTTTTCCACAAATGGTTACAGGAATCCAACATATCCAAACACCTATTAGTTCATTGATGGCCCAAAAAAATCATTTCCAAATGGCACAAACTATAAAAATGGTTATAAAATCAACATGTGCTTAGAATACAAAGGAATCGTGCATGCGTGTGCCAGTCAAAAACACCAGAAAAGCGCATATGCATGATTGTGTACGCAAAAAGTCATGCACACATAAGAACGATGCATTTATGATTATGTTCGACCTCCTGCCCACTTCTGGTTCAACTCCCAAGTTGATTTGACCCTCAAATTTGAACTGAATCTGAGTGGGGGGGGTTGGTCAAAGACCTAAGGGTGCCCTAAATGACCCCTTGTTCACACTAAAGACCGGTTGGATGATGCCTAAGATATTTTCTATAAAAAGAGGCCATGGGTGCACTACTTTTTCAAGAATCTATTTGTATTGTTATGCTGCCTCTATTTTCCTACAAGGAACCTCGTTCCTTCTTGGAGCATACTAGNTCCCCAATTATGCCACTCGCACACATGGTTTCCTTCGCTTGTTGCATCACGATATCCCATTTCGATGGGATGAGCATGGCCAAACCACTTTTGATGATCTAAAGGTGGCACTCTCCAACACAGCTTTGATTAGTCCACCCAACTATGATCATGACTAGAATCTCTACTTATCGACCTTCGTTGTCTCAGTAGAAGGAGTCCTCATCTAGCTAAGGGATGATGGCCGTGATGATGTAATTTACTACATCAGTAAACACCTTTTAGGGCCACCCCTGAATTACAATAAAAAAGAGAAACTCACCCTTGCAGTTTTCCTCACAGTATAGAAACTGCGCCATTATATCTTGCTTCACACTACCAAAGTTGTGGCAGATTCCAACCCCATGCATTACTTGCTTAGTCACCAGCATATCAATGGAAAATTTTCTTGATGGATCATTATACTTCAGGAGTACGACTTAGAGTTTTCAATTCCCAAGAGCAAGAAAGTGCTCATCCTCACCAAACTCATTATGATGTTTCCCTGAGATACTACCAGTTCACCCGTCAATATGGACTTCCCCGATGAACACCTCTTCTACAACCCCTTGGATGACCCCTGGTACAGGGACCTCCTCGTCTACCTTCACACACAAAAGTTTGGAACCCATCTCTCCCAAGATGATCATCGACATATTCTCCAGTAGGCCACTCGATATCTCCTTATCGGTGACATCTTATATCGACGAGGGGTCGACACCATACTCCGTCAATGTTGGACCATCAATGCAGCCGAAAAAGTTATGAATGACTACCACAGTGGTGCTTGCGGTGGTCACCTCTCAAGAATGTCCACCACCCATAAAATCATTTGAGCCGGCTACTTCTGGTAGTATACCCCCGCGAACACCTCTTATACAACCCCTTGGATGACCCCTGGTATAGGGACCTCCTTGTCTACCTTTGCACACAAAATTTTGGAACCCATTTGGCAGTATTCACCCGTCAATACGGGCTTCCCCGATGAACACCTCTTTAATTTGAGAAGGCTACTTCTGGAAGTATACCCCCATGAAAACCTCTTCTACAACCCCTTGGATGACCTCTGGTACAGGGACCTCCTCGTCTACCTTTGCAGACAGAAGTTTTGAACCCATCTGGCAGTATTCACCCGTCAATACAAACTTCCCCAATGAACACCTCTTCTAGAACCCCTTGGATGACCCCTGGTATAGGGACCTCCTCATCTACCTTCGCACATAGAAGTTTGGAACCCATATATCCTAAGACAATCATCGACATATTGGCTAGTAGGCTCCTTGATATATCCTTATCGATGACATCTTATATCGACGAGGGGTCGACACCATACTCCATCGATGTTTGACCATCGACGAAGCCAACAAAGTTTTGAATTATTGCCACAGTGGCGCTTACGGTGGTCACCTCTAGGGAATGTCCACCACCCAAGAAATCATTTGATAAGGATACTTCTGAAGGTAGCATGGTATACCCCCACAGTCACCTTTGTAAGTCTCTAAAATAAAGGCAACTAGGTTGCCAATGCACGAACAGTCACCAAGCGGGTACACTCGATAGTTAAGTGGACGACAATGAGCATGATATCAATCCCAAAACCTATCAAGGGTATCGAAAGAAATTTTTCCAGAAGAAAACTGAGGACCTTGAATGGATTCAAGACCCATCAAGCTCCATGGAAAATGCAATCAACTAAATCCTAGGATAAGCCCTCTATATGCGTTCCCCACTACGCTTGGTCCAACTTTGGAGGGGTTATCTTCGATACCTTTCCACACGCGACCTCGTGTTTATCCCCTATGTTAGAGGGGGGTCCCAGATAACTTTCACGATACTTGAATTTTTAGCACTCCCTAGCACAGACTCTTATGTTTTTTTTTGTATCCTTGAAGAATTTCCTCTCCAATCCTAAATCAAGGCTCTAGCCTAGACTAGTTGATGGACCCTATAAACATAAAGTCTAGTTGATTTTAATTAATCGTTAATTTTTTTGGCTTGTATTAAGTCAAAGGAAATGGAAATGAAACTAGTGATGTATTTGGGAGTCGAAGAATAAAACAAATAGAAAGATGTGAACAAAATTACTTATTCTTGACAAATTCATATTTGCACATTTAAACTCTTTAACCAACTTTTCAAACTACTTTTTGTTTTCTAAGATCTTTTAACAGAAAACTTAAAACAAGATTTCTCTCGACTACAAGATACTTGTTGTCCTAATTCAATTAGTTACGAACTTATGAAATCATTATTTTTCCCGATTATTAATGAAAACAACCAACTACTTAACGAAACAAAGAAAGTGAAATCTATATTTTTTATTATTATGCTTCCAAAAAAAGAAATTTTAAAATGTATTATTTTCTTCTTTTCTGAAGCAAAAGGGGAAAAATAAAGACAAGACAAAACCAAGAAATGACTTCTATCCCACTTGCGGATCATAGGGAGTCACTGACCAAACCCAAAAAGGCTGATTGGAAAAGACTCGAAGACTTGTCTCAAACCCTATACAGAAAACACAAGAAATATTTGAAAAAAGAAAAGCTAAACTGAAGTCAAACCTAAGCTATTGGTTGTTATAACAGATACCAGGAATGGATCAAGAAAACCCCTGGGAAGGACAAATTCTGACAGGGAAGACTATGGTTTCCCCTTATTTAGAAAATAAATTTCTCAACATAGGCGCACTACTGACACTTCGATAGCCAACGTATGTACGTAGGCTGTTTAAAGGTAGGGCATGTATGTACGCCTGTAGGCTCACTGCAGGCCGCGTACAACTCTGTAACTTCTCAAGAATGAAAAATAACAATCTGACAAATCAGGAAAGGAGTACTAGTATTGAAAACCAAAATCCCTTAAAGACACAAAAACTTACTTTGATAAATAAAGTGCAAGGATAATTTTGATAAAGAAAATCTAATCTAAGGTTATACGTAGGCTAAAAACTGCAACAACAGAGACTAGGACTAGATCAATAAAACCCCTCAGAAGGATCACTTCTGACAGGGAAGAGGATGACTGCCTCTCCTTTTGTTTTTTTTTAAGATTTTTTGAACTCAGGCAGGCTACTGACACTTCAGCAGCCAGGGTATGTACGCAATCTATCTAAAGGTAGAGCATGTAAATACACATACAGGCCTTGTACAGGCCATGTATACCTGTGTAACTTCTCGAAAAAGAAAACAACAGTCAAGCAATCAAAGAAGGGAGTACTAGTATGGAAGACCATAATCCCTACAAACTCATACTCTTGTTAAAACTCAGAAAAAAGGTAATCAAACCAATTTAAAACACCCAAAAAGTATCCTAAAAAAACCCTAGAGATCTTCCCCAGTATGGTCACCAATTCTAATGTGGGTGGGAAAACCCCCTACAGAATAGCACTAAGGGTTCTATAATGCATTCATAAATAACCGTCTAAAGTCTCATACTTTTTACTACTATCCTGGCATAAACCCCACATTCATGCATAAAACACAAGGATAAAAGGATCCGGTATCTCTACCTTGAATTCTGTGTTTGGTGTCAATCCTTTTGTGTTTGGTTGATCCTTCACTGAAAGTTTCCTCCCAAAGCCAACCTACATTCACAAACAGACAAACAAAGAACTACGAACATGCATCTTATATATGAATTAGTGGGTTAGATGTTCTAATAAAATATAAATAAAAAATGAATATTGAACACCTCGTATGGTGGGACGAGAAAATTAATTCTTTTTATTAACCTCACAAAAGTCACTTACAATGGTGAGATCGACTACTTCTCCTCAAATCTAGTCCTTGGCTCCTCTTCAACTATGCACCAATTGCTTCCACATATGCATCTCTTCTTCAGTTCTTACAAAATGGTTGCAAAATATTGGGGCAAGGGGAATACAAAAAAGGGCAGAGTTTCTTTGCTCTTATTTTTCTCTTTTGAAATGGGACCCCTACCTCTTCTTTTATAATCTAAAAGAGGGTAGTTATCCAGCTGAGTGATTGGCTATGGGTGGTCAAATGGTTTAGGAAATTACTTGAAAATCTGTATTTCATCTGCAAATTTCTATTGTTTGTGTTTTTCTCAGTATACGCGGGCTGTAATGGGTTAGCTAGCATATACACATGAGCAGTAGTGGTGCAGGGTGTGTACATCTTCAAAAGGATAGCTTTTAAAAGATTTGTTCAATGGTGTCTTGGAAAAAGTGGTAAGTGAGATGGTCTGATGACAGGTATGCATGTCTGGTGCAAATTAGGGTTATAACAACAACCTTGCCCAGAATAGAAATCCTAACTACTATGCAGGAGGATGAGACCACTAACCTATCTCTCACAAATCTTGGATTGATTGGCTCGAACTCCTAGAATCTTCAAATCTCCTCTAAAAATATCTCGTCAACTCACTATGGCAGCAGGTACAAATGAGGTGGCATTATGGGCCCTACAACTATATATAGTCCATTTTTCCAAACTTCCATGATCAATTAAAGGAGCTCAAAGAATCCATTTTCTGATCCGTCTTCAGCCACATGATAAATATCTTGCCACCTACACAGTCACACTCCCCTGGTCACCATCCATCCTCGGCCTCGGGGGAGCATTTTTATCACATCATGCCCAAGTACACATGCTCATGTTCAAAATTATCAAATAACTGTTATATGTTATTTATCTTCAAGTATTGTTCACATCAAGTATTTGGTTTCTTATGTGAGCTGGTACTCGATCACCAAATATCAACGCAACCCCTTCAGGTAAATTCTCAACACTGACATGTAATCATTCCCTCTGAATATCAATTGCATCTCACAGTCACACCCTTTGACATTTTCCTGTAGGATCCTCACATCTGGATATGCAGTACTATCACCTCCACTGCATTTCAAGTACTGCCTCCCATTATCATTCTCCCCCACATGAGTTTTCCCTTTCATAGTCCCCTTTGACACTTTGACACCCATGCGGCTTTCACTCCCTAGGGATGGGAGTTCCGATATTCGTATGCATGTTTGAGAATCAATCGCATACTCCTTCTCCTCATTATTCTAGATTTCCTAATGGACTCCCAGGATATCTCCTCACAGTTCTCATTTGACTGTGCCCCCTCAGTATCATTAACAATCCATTTCATCCATAGTCAGTTTTCCCATCTGCAGATTTCCCTCCTTTCATTTAACTCATACAGAAACCCACCTATGGCGTACCCACCCCCCACCAGTTCTCCACACAACTTTCACCCTCACAGGCCAAGCTATCTCCCACTGGGGCACCCATTTTTTTATCTACAAACTTATCCCAAATTATTCTTTATTCATTTGGTAATTGTACAAAACCTTTCTTTCCATCATTTACATAGCTTTTTGTTGTCACCCTTAGTGACCTTCTTTTTCAGCAAAGCAACCCCTGTCGCCCTTGGTTGGGGCAGTCATTACCTTCTACTCTTGTCGACATCGTCCATAAACCCTGAGTATCCCCCAGTCCATGTACCTACGATCTCTAATTTTTTCCACTTTGTAACGCCTCTGGCACAATTTAACCCACGTCTGGTCGTCCCCCGGATGCTAGATTTAGTTTCACGGTTTCTTCCACTCATACTTCACATATATCCCCAACCAAGGTCAATATTGAGTCTCACCACCTCTTGACTTCATTCATGTTTCTCACCAGTTTCTGATCTCATCCAGTGGAGTTCATGAAGCCCTTTGCTTCTTGGAGTCGCATCTCCCTTTTTGTCGACATCAACACAATTTCCAGAAGGGCGATAATATCTTGACTCTCATTACCTTTACAATGCAAAGTCTTAGATGACACAGAGAGAACCGTCATTGCTCTCTGCTTACGTTGACCCCCATAACATTCGAATTCAACACAATCTCATGTTGTGGTGGGTCTTACTTTGTGACTACTGCAATTGTTTTATATTAGCCGAAGATCTATGATACTTGCTAGGCCATCAATGCCTGTGAGTCATCGACACTTACTACAAGTTTCATCACCTCTTTTCAGATTATGTTCACCATTAGAATAGTCATCTTCCATTATCAAACCACCTCGGAGGGTGCTGCAGTTATCTACATCAACATAAAACTTTAGTTACTATCTCACACATTTGAGTTACATAACACGAGCATGGGGCATGCCCACCTCGTTTGTATACAACTTTTATTTTTTCCAAACCTCGAGAAAGTTTTGGGTCCCACAGGTTCCCCTCTCCCTCCAATGGTTCTCTCTTTCAATTCCTCTCAACACTCTTCCTTACAATGGTGCTCTCAGTAGAATAAACATTGATGTATTTCGGCTATACATATGCTCCTAACCTCACACATCAGGGGGCATCTGTTATCACTGAAATTTTTTCCACAAATGGTTACAGGAATCCAACATATCCAAACACCTATTAGTTCATTGATGGCCCAAAAAAATCATTTCCAAATGGCACAAACTATAAAAATGGTTATAAAATCAACATGTGCTTAGAATACAAAGGAATCGTGCATGCGTGTGCCAGTCAAAAACACCAGAAAAGCGCATATGCATGATTGTGTACGCAAAAAGTCATGCACACATAAGAACGATGCATTTATGATTATGTTCGACCTCCTGCCCACTTCTGGTTCAACTCCCAAGTTGATTTGACCCTCAAATTTGAACTGAATCTGAGTGGGGGGGGTTGGTCAAAGACCTAAGGGTGCCCTAAATGACCCCTTGTTCACACTAAAGACCGGTTGGATGATGCCTAAGATATTTTCTATAAAAAGAGGCCATGGGTGCACTACTTTTTCAAGAATCTATTTGTATTGTTATGCTGCCTCTATTTTCCTACAAGGAACCTCGTTCCTTCTTGGAGCATACTAGMATCATTTCATTGAGACATTCTCCTCACCTCTTGAGGGAATTAGATTTGGATTTCTTCACCATTTCCTTTTTATTTTTCTATTTGTAATAAGATATCTCACATAGGTGATTCAAGAKCCCTTCCTTGGAGGAAGAGGGGACCCATAAGTCTCCCTTTCTCTTTGGTTTTTTCCCACTAATACAATCTATCCATTGGTGGCATGAATATTKGTCAATTTTTTGGTTGATTTTGGTTCTAATTTCCTTATGTACTTTAGTTTTGTTTCTTTAATTGTTATTAKCTTAGTTGYTTATTTATTTCTTGTGCTTGATGTGTCTAACTCTTGCACTAATTTATGTCMTRTTCARCTGGCCCTACTGGACTTGTAGGTGTCCCTCTTTTGCTCATTCAAGTGGTGAAAATGATACAACACTATGTGCATTACTTGAGTAAATACAATTTTTGTGTTATAATCAAGAGACAACACATCAACCACTTCCACCAAATCAACACCAGAGATTCAAACAAATCTACAAGATTCGTACATTTTTGTATTTATTGATTTAGTTAGTTTAGATATTCCTCCAAAATATCTTGATCATTTATGAAAGGATCTAATGTAAATAATTGTATAAATACTTCTCTTTTCGAAGTATCAAGGGTTTATTTTTGCATCCAAAATATATTGTGTAAATTTTCAAAGTATCGACCAATAATAAAAAATGTCTTGTTCATAGGATTCTCATGTCAGAATGTTGGTGATGTGCTTTCTCTCTTCTTCTAATGTTTTTTCATTCTCTGTAATCATTGCATGTGTTTCTAATTCTAATCATTCAAATAAAGTTAAAGAACATAATTTATTTCATTATACTCCATCTCTGGTTTTTCAATGATCTTCATGTTTTTCATCTGAAATTAAGTAAAAGAATTCTTAACTGCTCTTCTACTTAGTGGAATTTCCCCTCTTTTCTTCTCATTAATTTAATTTAATTTAATTAGATCCAAACAATTTTACTACCCTGCCCTGTGGAGAAAACCTTATAAAAGGTTGAAACATATCCTTATCTTTAAATACAAACCCCATAGCCCAATGAAAAATTAAGCATTCATTTAGCCAGATATTTCAAGCAAACAATCAAACACTGAATTGTCATAACTAACCTAACATTCTAAACTCAAAAAAATCTAAATATTATAGAGAGATCCCTCTCTGAAGATGGTAGGGAAAGATCCTAGATTCCAAAGTGGTCTGGTAGTTACCTTTGTCTTTTATTATACAACCTCTGGAAATTACAGAGTGCTAACAAGGGAAAAGGCTAATTTTGGAAAATAAAGTGCAAATAAGGAAAATACAGCTGTCAGGAAAAGCAACACGTGTAGAGGAAAGCACATGCAAAGGAGGGAAGCATGTGAGGCATGCATGCAATAATACCAAACCATGCTAGGGTTAGGGTTTTGGTAAGAGGATGTAATGGTTGATAAGACAAAAATAAGTATAAAGAGGTACCTAGGAGGTCTAGGTCAGGGTGTTGGTTGGGATTTGGATAGGGTTTAGTGTGATTGTAATTCCAGAATGTAAGAATGAATGTAAAATCTGAGGTTGTTTTGTAAGTTGTTGAGTTGAAGAAAGAAAAGAAGGTAGATCTTGAGGGTTAGATCATAGGATGAGGAGCCCGGTGTGATCTAGTCCACCTCATTAAATATATTTATCCAACTAAGGGAGATTTGTAATGCGCATGATGCCATAGATGATAGAAAAATAATAAACGATCCCAAGAGATAGATCTTTGTGGGCATAGCCCAGAAGGGGGTGAACCACAGTAGCTTATGTTTTATGTGAATTATTCATTGTTGTATCTTTTTTGTTAATGATTAGATCTTAGATGAATGTTTGATGAAATAATTAGATATGATTTTTTTACATTCATGAACAAGAATAACAAAGTACTTAGCATAGATGGATGTTAGAGTAAATAAATAAGATCACAAGGTTCAATTCCAGATCTCCACTCATTCCCAGGCTGTAAGAAACTGATCGTTGCATCCACCCATAGAATTATCTCGGGTGAGACTGCACAGTGTATCCCATGTACTATGATTCCTTCTGGTTTTCTAGGGGGGGAAATAGTTTTAGAGGGTTTTGTTGGAAACCATAGTATATATGAACCCGAGTCAACCCAAGAATGGTAGAAAGAGCGTAGAAAATGACAGAATAGAAGGGGGTGTTTAGACCATGGAACCCAATGAAGGAAGAGATTGAAAGATGGTTGAAAACAAAGGAGATGGAATTTGCGCAAAAATATAAGAGAAAACTAAGGTTAACACTGTGCAAATATCTGGATAAGTACATGTTTAGCGACCTGCATGAGGTATTTTTCTACAATTTTCCACATGTATTGTAGGAGTGGATGTTGAGGCTAAATGATAATCATGCTACGAGTCAGATTAGATAGATCGAGTGAAAACCTATAGATATGGTGTATTCACAACAAGTAGACAACAAATTCACATGCACAATGGATTTCTGGCTAGACAGTATTGTCGCAGGCTTTATCACATGATTTGCAGTAGATACCGCGAAGTCTTATAGTGCAACAGAAAAATATTTCTTGAAGGGACCTAGAGGTAGATATATCAGATTGTTGTATACTTCCATCAATATTTTATTGTATAACAAAGGAATAATGACAATGGCATCAGATAGCTAAACTTCCCTACATGCACAGGGGAAGGGGGGAAGCACTAACTAGAGCTAAAAGGATGGAAGGAGAAATGGAGAAGGGAAAGAAGGAAGCCATGGACCCAATCATGATGGAGGATGATAATATCAACCAGATAATGGAAACAACTGGAAAGACATGCAATGGAGCACCCTACCAATATAAGATGAATAATAAGAAGAGAGACATAACTAAGAGAGAGGGCTTGGAAATTGATGAAGAAGAGGTAGATGATCTTCGTGCTATGGAGAATATTGAGGAAACCCTGTGCGCAACATATGGAAGGAAGACAAGTGGTCCAAGGGAAGGAACCAAAGACAGAACTCCCATCCATGTCAGTGTCAGTGTGTAACCCATAAACCCATGTGAGACTAACACACCAATAAGAACAACACCATTTAGACAAAAGAATTTTAGTGGAAGGAAGACAACAGGAAGTACATCTAGTCAAGTAGAAACAACTGGAGGAGTCATTTTAGGACGTAGTAGTCAAGTATCTACACCGTGCATAGGTAGTAGTTCATAATTAAGGATGGAAGGACATGATCCCATCATCAGGTTACCATAATTCAAAGGAGAGGCATCTGAGGAACTTGAGAAACACTGTTTATCTGTGAGAAGATATGGGAAGAAAAACAGATCATAGATGAGGATGCAAAACTTGTGCAACTAGCTATTACGCTAAGAGACTACACACTAGAATGGTACATGAGCTTGGCTGTAAACAACCCACCAGGAACAACAAGGACAACTTCATATATTAAGAACCTGTTGATAAATGAATTCCAAAAGCCTAGTTCAAAGGATTAGTACATGAATGAGATGATAGAGATCAGAAAAAAACCAAGCGAATCTGTTTGGGATATTGACCAGAGATTCAAACAATTGAAGGGAAATCTGAAGTATGCCATGACGTATATGCAACATAGACATCTATTTGTGAATTCACTGCTACCACACCTGAAATACCCTTTGAGAGAGCAGAAGTTTCAACTGGAAGAGATCCAATACCAGAAGACAGATCCAACAATAGAGGATATGAAGGAGGATCTGAAGAATATAAAATTTCAATTAAACTAGAATAGGGGTAAGTAAAAAAGAGAATTTTCTTGGTGTACTACATGTAGGACATAAAGACACCACAAGAATGAATGCCCAACTTTCGTGTAGTACATGGAAATAGGAATGCCAAAACCTTTTCCTATAGGAGGACTATGGTATGAGATCTGTAAGACACAGGGGCATGATCTATATCACTTTCCAATGATGTATAAATACTAGAAAATGCCTAATAGTTCATACTGCAACTTTTGCAAGTTAGTGGGCCATGATGACAAAGATTGCAGGACAATGGATTTGACGAGGGAAAGAACAACAGACACCTATAGGGTGCAGGAAGAAGTTATGACAGGGAAAGATGCACCATAGTTTAACCAATTACTAGACCCATATAACACTGCACAACAACAATATAACATTGCACAACAACAATATAATAGTGCACAAATACAGTACAATATCGCACAACCATAGTATAATCCCACGCAATATAATCAGGAACCTCATTACAACGCAATGTGAGGATATTGACTTGGTTACAAAGGTAAAGGATGAGGTAGATGAGGCTTCAGAAGAGGTAGAGGACCGTCAGTATGCCATAAATGTCAACAACCAGAACACTATGCATGAGAATGTCCACTTCCACTTGCGACATGTATGTATTGTCATGCATTAGATCATGACACAAAATATTGTTCGACACTATTGCGGAAGATCTAGGAGAAGAGGAATTAGAAAAATCAGAACATATAGTGGATATCTACATAATCTTGAGAGGATGGAAGAATATCAACATATCCATGTGTGGAGGACCTAAAACAGGACTTGACGTAGTAAGATAAGATCCAAAAAAACACCAATGGGTGAAGAAGAATTATGAACCACAGAAGGAGCTTGATCCACATAATGAAAAAGGAGGCATTNTATCCCATGTACTATGATTCCTTCTGGTTTTCTAGGGGGGGAAATAGTTTTAGAGGGTTTTGTTGGAAACCATAGTATATATGAACCCGAGTCAACCCAAGAATGGTAGAAAGAGAGAAGTAACCAACAAATGGTTCTATTGCCATCTAAAACTGCATGGGATCGAGTGAGAGGGATCCGCGAAAGAATCACGTAGAAAATGACAAAATAGAAGGGGGTGTTTAGACCATGGAACCCAATGAAGGAAGAGATTGAAAGATGGTTGAAAACAAAGGAGATGGAATTTGCGCAAAAATATAACAGAAACCTAAGGTTAACACTGCGCAAATATCTGGATAAGTACATGCTTAACGACCTGCATGAGGTATTTTTCTACAATTTTCCACATGTATTGTAGGAGTGGCTGTTGAGGCTAAATGATAATCATGCTACGAGTCAGATTAGATAGATCGAGTGAAAACCTATAGATATGGTGTATTCAAAACAAGTAGACAACAAATTCACATGCACAATGGATTTCTGGCTAGACAGTATTGTTGCAGGCTTTATCACATGATTTGCAGTAGATACCGCGAAGTCTTATAGTGCAACAGAAAAATATTTCCTGAAGGGACCTAGAGGTAGATATATCAGATTGTTGTATACTTCCATCAATATTTTATTGTATAACAAAGGAATAATGACAATGTCATCAGATAGCTAAACTTCCCTACATGCACGGGGGAAGGGGGGAAGCACTGACTAGAGCTAGAAGGATGGAAGGAGAAACGGAGAAGGGAAAGAAGGAAGCCATGGACCCAATCATGATGGAGGATGATAATATCAACCAGATAATGGAAACAACTGGAAAGACATGCAATGGAGCACCCTACCAATATAAGATGAATAATAAGAAGAGAGACATAACTAAGAGAGAGGGCTTGGAAATTGATGAAGAAGAGGTAGATGATCTTCGTGCTATGGAGAATATTGAGGAAACCCTGTGCGCAACATATGGAAGGAAGACAAGTGGTCCAAGGGAAGGAACCAAAGACAGAACTCCCATCCATGTCAGTGTCAGTGTGTAACCCATAAACCCATGTGAGACTAACACACCAATAAGAACAACACCATTTAGACAAAAGAATTTTAGTGGAAGGAAGACAACAGGAAGTACATCTAGTCAAGTAGAAACAACTGGAGGAGTCATTTTAGGACGTAGTAGTCAAGTATCTACACCGTGCATAGGTAGTAGTTCATAATTAAGGATGGAAGGACATGATCCCATCATCAGGTTACCATAATTCAAAGGAGAGGCATCTGAGGAACTTGAGAAACACTGTTTATCTGTGAGAAGATATGGGAAGAAAAACAGATCATAGATGAGGATGCAAAACTTGTGCAACTAGCTATTACGCTAAGAGACTACACACTAGAATGGTACATGAGCTTGGCTGTAAACAACCCACCAGGAACAACAAGGACAACTTCATATATTAAGAACCTGTTGATAAATGAATTCCAAAAGCCTAGTTCAAAGGATTAGTACATGAATGAGATGATAGAGATCAGAAAAAAACCAAGCGAATCTGTTTGGGATATTGACCAGAGATTCAAACAATTGAAGGGAAATCTGAAGTATGCCATGACGTATATGCAACATAGACATCTATTTGTGAATTCACTGCTACCACACCTGAAATACCCTTTGAGAGAGCAGAAGTTTCAACTGGAAGAGATCCAATACCAGAAGACAGATCCAACAATAGAGGATATGAAGGAGGATCTGAAGAATATAAAATTTCAATTAAACTAGAATAGGGGTAAGTAAAAAAGAGAATTTTCTTGGTGTACTACATGTAGGACATAAAGACACCACAAGAATGAATGCCCAACTTTCGTGTAGTACATGGAAATAGGAATGCCAAAACCTTTTCCTATAGGAGGACTATGGTATGAGATCTGTAAGACACAGGGGCATGATCTATATCACTTTCCAATGATGTATAAATACTAGAAAATGCCTAATAGTTCATACTGCAACTTTTGCAAGTTAGTGGGCCATGATGACAAAGATTGCAGGACAATGGATTTGACGAGGGAAAGAACAACAGACACCTATAGGGTGCAGGAAGAAGTTATGACAGGGAAAGATGCACCATAGTTTAACCAATTACTAGACCCATATAACACTGCACAACAACAATATAACATTGCACAACAACAATATAATAGTGCACAAATACAGTACAATATCGCACAACCATAGTATAATCCCACGCAATATAATCAGGAACCTCATTACAACGCAATGTGAGGATATTGACTTGGTTACAAAGGTAAAGGATGAGGTAGATGAGGCTTCAGAAGAGGTAGAGGACCGTCAGTATGCCATAAATGTCAACAACCAGAACACTATGCATGAGAATGTCCACTTCCACTTGCGACATGTATGTATTGTCATGCATTAGATCATGACACAAAATATTGTTCGACACTATTGCGGAAGATCTAGGAGAAGAGGAATTAGAAAAATCAGAACATATAGTGGATATCTACATAATCTTGAGAGGATGGAAGAATATCAACATATCCATGTGTGGAGGACCTAAAACAGGACTTGACGTAGTAAGATAAGATCCAAAAAAACACCAATGGGTGAAGAAGAATTATGAACCACAGAAGGAGCTTGATCCACATAATGAAAAAGGAGGCATTGAAGAAAGCCATAAAATAATTCTTGAAGCCATATATTGCATCTACATCAACTGCACAACATACTCAGGACATACCAATTTATGTGATTCCTTCATCGTTAGATCACACTAATGAAGCACAACCTTTCATACAAGTAAGTACCATAAAGGATTTTCTGCAATCCAATGTTAAATTACTAAATGATCCATCATTTGTTAAAGTATTACAAAATGTTCTCGGTCAATCTGTCAGTGGGTGAGCAAAATAGAGACCACTCTGCATGCCTTGCAGGGTTCACCAAGGCAGAACAGCTATAGCAGCAAGAGTGTTAATAAAAAGCAGAAAAACAAAATAGAAAACAATCTAATCTAACAACTGTGAAGCAAACAACGATTCGGAAATAAACAGAAATATCAAACATGAGACAAGGAAGTCCACAATGGTTCCAGGCTTGATCTATTAGCGAAACCAGAGTACACGCTGAGGGCAGAGATAAGGATTCCCTCTCCCTCCAACGGAAGGTCCTTCGGATCTCTCAAGATTGTGCTTTCCTTACAAAACAAATAGAGCTGAAATGAAACGGTGAAAGAACTCTGAATTAGGCTGTAGACTGATGGCTGGTCAAAAGGACTGAGCTCTGAATCTGGACAGCGTAACTTTGCATGGAATTCTCTGCTGAAACAACGATCCTTCACTGCTATTTATAACATTTTCCAGGCGGTCACGTAACTAGCTTCTGGTGTAAACACGGTGTTGTTTAAGGTTTGTTTAAGCCATTAATTCGCCGATTTCGCAGAACCGACCCTGATCTAGATGTCAAATCATCTTGGGGGAAGGTCCATCGGCGGTCGGGAGGCCGACTTAAGCATTTAATGTGCAGTATTAGCAGATGCATGGATTTTTATGTGGACAGTCGCGCGTCGGGCGCATTGAGCGCGTGCAACACGTTCTTATCCCGCGCATACGTGCGCACCCTACTGTTGTGAAGTGTCCTTCACTTTATGGTTATT